>SJJU01024338.1:0-11775 GCA_012932125.1 Conopomorpha cramerella | reverse complement strand
TTCTCTTCGGTAGCCGTCCTGGTCGCCATTGTCTTTGCCGCAGCTTGAATGGAGGCCACAGCGTTCCTTAGGGCCTTTGCTGATGTATTTTTTAAACTTTTCGCAGTATCTGCCACATGAAGGACCATTTCCAGGTCCTTATGAATACGGTGCTCGAGCTGGTTGGTGGTCATTTCTGCCTGGGACATTTTATCGACAGGGAAGATGACCGAGCGACGGTGATTGTACTTCATTATCTCAGCCGTCTCCTCGTCTGGACCTCTTTTGAATGAGGCTCGAGCCTCAGATTCGATGGTCTCAATCGCAGGGACCATTACAGGTAAAGCCATTTGGGCAGCCTGCGCTTTGACTCGCCCCTTGACCACGCTAGTGTGATTGCCAGTAGTAGGGGGGCGTCCTCGTCCTCTCTTTGAAGCCCCGGATGGCGGGCGCGAGAACTCGTCGATCTGGCTACTCTCAGAGCCAGACTGACTTGCGCCAGATAGCGGACGCTTCCGTGGTGTTTTTACGACTGATTTTTGCGTCCATGACGCAGAGTCTCCTCCGAGGTCGATTGCCATATCTCCGTCGCTGGAGATGTCGTCGGCCCATTCTAATGAGCTGGCGTTAGCGCAGACACGTTGTCCAGGAGTATTCACGAACGAGGGAGCCTGGGACTCCACTCCCTCGCCGGAGATCAGGGTACCTGACGAGTGTGCCCCCCCCAAACACGGAGGGCACTTGCCTGCGCCGTGGGGCGCAGGGAGGGATTCTCCGGCCTCAGAGAGGTCGGTACCCTCTTGGGGGACTTTGTTTCGTCTCGTCGATACCATTTTTTTTTATTGTTATTATTAGATGCCGCGGTAGCCCGCCACGGCTCGGGGTCGCTAGTGACTGGTGTACCCTCCAGCCGCTCCGCAGAGCAACCTGACGCCACGTTTCCTCAGCGCCTGGAATTAGGGATTTTTTATAGAGGTTGTCTCCTCGCAGCCCGCAGGCCCTCGTTCTCAAGAAGCCATCAGGCTCCTTAAGTTTACGATTTGAAGGCTCGGGGGCGAGGGAGGGGTTCCTCCTCGCCAACCTCAGGGACATTTATTACGATGATGCCGCTGACTGCCTCAAGTGATCCATCCACTGTTTTCTCTGCCGGGTGCAGAGGGAAACGTGGAGGTCCCCGTTGTCAGATTCTTGGCCACCAGATACAAATGCCGATTAGGTACAGGAATCTATATCTGATGTTACCAGGGTGCACCGGCCTGACAACTCCCTCTATCACTTAATAGTTGTAGTTGCCAAGCACACGAGGAGGTGATCTGACGTCGCACCCCACATGCCAAAGCCTGTGGCTAAATCTCTCACTTATTTATTGGCTTTTCATCTTCCTACTTTCGCACATTTCATACTTTTATAAAATCGAATGTGATTTGTAGCTTCACTGTTCTAGACTCTCATCGCACTTCATACGCTGGAAGTGCCATTGAATCAATAATATTGCAAATTATTCTATAATGATGACTGTACGTACGGCAGTTACATTTTAGCGAAAGGTAATAGGGCTACCAATAAAGTGGCACAAACTGCTACTATCTTCTACTTAGCTACGTTATAAAAGTACATATTATATGAAGGCCTCTATGAGTGTCTGTCTAGAATAGTGTATAAAATGCTACGAATTACATTAGACTTTAGAAAAGCTTGACACTTGCGAAATTAGATGAAATACCTACGAACAATTTATCAAAGTTTCTTAACTACTTACTAGTGTTTGTGCATTTGGAAAACCTCGCGAATCTTATGGCCGTATTCTGAAACATGAAGCACTACGTAAGGAAGTTTTATGCTTTGTCTCATTCTAATGGCAATTTTCAAAGAGAGACCGATGTGCCTCGACCTCGAGCGTTACTACATATGCGTTAGTTTTTCTTTAGAATTATAATTCTAAGGCATAAGTTTGTTCATGAAATTGTCTCAGTTCAATGGGTATCACTGAACGGAAATGCTTCCCGTTAAATATATACCTAATATCTATAATTAATAATTTTACATTTAATTATAATTATTTACTGTTTGATCATAAAGTACCCTCTAATTAGCGTAGGAATATCGTGAGTGTGAAAATGCGAAACGGATACAGTTTTTACTGCGGTACAATCTACATATCTCCTTCTACAACGTGCTCTATCTCTCTCACTCTGTGCCTACATAATAATATAACTGTCCAATAATGAATCGATTTTCCGACAATTCTATCCGATCATAAATCTTGTTGAAAAATAAAATTAAAGGTTGGTCCACTTTTCACGTATCAGGAAAAACATCGTTGCTTAGATATGAGAAAAATGTTCTCTGGTTAATTTAGAAATGTAAATACATAAATACAAAAACTCATATTCATAAGTAATGGGGTGGGCAGAACTTCTCGGCCCGAGTCAATTTTAGTCATATATTTTAAGCAGTGGACGTCAGTGGGCTGACATGATGATGATGATGATGATGATTTAGAGTAGAGATAATCAAAAGGATGATGCGAAGCCGACCAGTCATCCGCTAATAATCCCTTTCGTAAATAATTGTGTGTCCCATGTGATGACAAACAAGCGTTTATTCACTTTGACTTTGACAGCTCAAGACCCACTGGCCAAGTAGAATTTGACAATAACTTAAGCCTTAGCCTGTATAGCTCAATAATTTATAATTACAGTATTAGTTTGTACGTGAAACTATCGTAACCTGACCTTAGTGGTGTCGTTCTAGTTATGTCAAAGGGAATGAACGCATACAAGCGTTATTTTCTGAATTTATAAACTATGTATTTATCTGCCTCGAAAATGCTGATACAGATTTCTTATCGTACTATAGGTAACAAAACGTTTCACTATGATAGTTGCCCAACTAAATATAGCTCGAGTGGCGTGGCGTGGCGCAGGACGCAATAGCTATGTGTCCTACAATAATCATAAGGTCACGGCAGCAGGGTCCGCATGTCGCAAGTCGCAATTCACCACTACTCCTATATCTACACAACAATGGAACAGTAACCACGTCATTTGAACGTGTAAACTGCCTTCTTAGAGCGCCACATATTGCCACTTCTGGCTCCAATTTCTACTCTTGGATCCAATAGGTACCCGAATGGCGTGAGGAACCCAATTCTTCTATACTTAGTAAAACATATTGCTGAAGTTGCTAGTTATCTATAATTCATTCGTTAGCTAATTAAATGTAAGTACAAAGTTAATTATTTCAATGGCATACAGGTAATTAGTAAGATGATAAGGTAATGTATGGTAGATGACATTAACAGAAATCGGATACTGGGGTTATCTTTAAATATTTTCAAAGTAATCATTTAGCAAGTATCCTTAGGTATATTTTTTTTTCATAACGTAAGTAATTATTCGTTATCCGAAAAAAAACTATTGCGTGCCTTTTATAAATAAAATAAGTGTTATTTAGATCTAATTAATACTTCTGGACAAATTTACATATATATAGGTACATTACCTACAGTTCATTTGCTTTTAGACTATTCTTGAGAGCCTGCAATTATTGTTGTTGTTCTCTCTCACTCATCCAGCATAACACCAGAGAAAAATAATATTCAATTATTTCAGAATAATTTAGAGTTACGTAATGTTAAGCCAATACATAGTAAGTATAAAACAAAGTCGCTTCCCGCTACATGCATGTATGTATGCTTAAATTATTGGTATGGTATTATTTAGTAAATAGAGTGATAATTGAGGTTTATAATATGTATGGTACCTGCATATAATAGCAGAGAAGCACAGTTGATAAAGTATATAGTCAAAACAACGATTTCCGGGGCAACTAGTATAATTTCTAAAAGCTAATTAAAAACAACATTGTCACGTTTTTATCGCAGAGTGGTAGGCAGAGACTGCGGCTTGTATGTTCCCAAAGGTCTCACAGACGTTCCGATAAGTAAACAGTGAACAAACAATACTATAAGACCGCTCTTTACCATATCCTTTACCACGTCAAATCATATCCACGACTTATCAATTAAGGTTATCGACAAAATCGATTAATAATACGTAGTCGAGTAGACGTTTTGATTCCTGGTTGGTCTTATACTTTAATCACTTCTATAATGTTACTACTGTATTTTTGTACATTTTTTTGTAAATAAAATTTATCATTAACTAGCTGACCCGGCAAACGTTGTTTTGCCAATGTACATTATTAACAATGTGTCTCTGTAAATAATAATGCATGTATTATATTTATATCTTCCTTATGAATTTTCCTATTTAAAAATTTAAGCATACAGCAGAAGGCGACTTCGTTTTGTACTATGTATTGACAACATTTTCTACAATATAATTATAGAAGATGTTTTTTGCGTCGTGTAATCTTTATTAGAATTACACACATCAAAAGTGTCTAGGGATCAAGTACATTTTAGAAGATTGCAATCAAGAATATATTTTACATAAACTGAATTCATTCATAATTTATTCAAAATGTGGTGACAAGTCATTGATACAGGCATGTATGCATGGGAAATTAGGTAGGAGACCAATCCAGAAGATTAGATTTGATTTAATTAAATTAGATTTTTTTAGAGCTAAAAATGTTCTTGATCCCTAGACATTTTTGATGTGTGTATATTTTTCATGTCAATTATTGCTCTTGAACGTACAAGAAAATAGAGCCATCTTGTGTCTCTTAGTGATTTGTGACATAAAAAACAATACTGACCGATATAGACTATTGGGGACCTCCTGTCTCTAAACCGCGGGTTCGTTTTCCACCTCCGCCATAATTCTTTAATGTGCTGAGGAACAGTGTACACACACCCAAATGATGTACTTGTGGGTGTATCTATGTATTAAATCATCAGTATTTAGTGTGTGGTGTAGGCGAATAGAATACATGTGTCACCATCCCAACTTTTCCTTTCGTGGGGGTCGCGGCGAGGCGATCAAGGGAACTCTTCAGAGGACGGGCTGCAGCGCTCTCTGTGTGTTAAACCACAACACCGCTGCGATCGCGAATCCGCCTGCCAATCGTGGTGATTATTGGCATTTCCCTCCAGATGATCATGGAAATCATTGGGGGAGGCCCTCGTCCAGCAGTGGACGTCATGTGGCTGATGATGTTGATTATTTATGTTGGCACTGGACAGGGTATCCTAATTTGGTGTCATGTGACAGAGTGTGAAATGACCTAGAATATTACGAGTAGCAAGTATATTAATATGGAAAGTGATATTTGAGTTCCGAAAGAGATTATTGGTTTAGCTGATTTGCTATCTACAGCCATCATCAATAGAAACGGTCCCTTATTTTGTTCATCAGATTTGCTAAACATATTCGTGACTACGACCGACCGCACAGCCATATTTTTTTTTTATGAAATCTCCCCATTAAGGTCGATTTTGGCGTACCCACTGAGTTTTAATTTGCCATTAACAAAATAATATCAAACTGTACTGTGGTCTCAATCGTTATTTACTAAGTACACTTCTTTTTTTAGTAGAAACATCCGTAAAGTAAGTACAGAAAGTAACAGTAGCGTAGTTCATCGAACTACGTGAACCGATAGCTCCCTCGCCCTCCTTGCTATGGTGTTATGCCGGCGCCACACATTGGCTAACACTTGCCTCCATTCTTGCCTCCAGTGTTAATTGTACCCATGCAAAATATTCAAGACCGATCTACACATTAGTGTAATGGACTAATGGATGATGCTAGTGGACACAAGGTCAATCCATAAGACAATCCTTAAAGCCGTCCAATATTCGTGTGAATAGGGTCAATTCGGCGCAATCAAAAATTGACTATCATCAATACCATAGTATAAAACAAAGTCGCCTCCCGCTGACTATCCCTGTGTATGCTTAGATCTTTAAAACTATACAACGTAATGGATGTTTCTTTAACAGATAAAGCGAATCTTGAAGAAAGTTTATATGTATAATACATGCATACAATAGCAGGGAACCTTTTAATGAGTATCGGCAAAATAACCTTTGCCGGGTCAGCTAGTTGAGTATAAACTGTCTATCAATTTATCTAGCGGATCTACTGGATCGTCATTGCTTGGCTTAATGGATTGTCCCATGGATTGGCCTCGTGTAAATGCTCCATTAATGAAATTTGGAACTAAAAGTTACATTGTGTGGCGTCCGCTTTAAAGTACCTTCTTATTTGGAACTCTTTCTTGTAGGGTTTTTTAATCTTAGTTAAACTTTTAACCACTGAAACAAACCCACATATGTAGAACTTCTATGTGTTAAATTTGATTTACAATTATTGCATACTTACCTACGTTATGGATTTTTTATTCTGGATCTTATGCACTTATTTAATAAAACACGCACTGACATCATAACTCAATATTGTTCACCGGGTTTATCGGCGCGAATGTAATTAAAGACGAGCTCGAGATTATCTTTGTTATTTTACTATGTTGTATTATGCACCATTTTCTTTTCTTCACGACGGACGCTAAGGATAGAACTCTTTATAAATTACATTTTATATCGTTGTTAAAATGTGATCGCACACCTTGTTTTTCGCAGTATGACCTAGGTTACATTGCGATAAGTATATTTACGTATGAGTAAAAAGTATGACACGTAATTTAAGATATTGCATGTAAAAGGACCTCGAGCCTTTGCTCTCCAGAGGCAAGAAATTGTCTTATTTTTATGACAAAATATTTTTTTCATTTCCCCGCATTGTCGCCACAGTATACGTTGTTCATAATGACGAGCCCAACAACGTTTCTAAGACAATGGTCTTATATTAATGGCTCGGGGTCCTTTTACACTCTGTATAATCTATATCTATATACATATATAAAACAAGACGGGTTTGTTACAATACTTATAACTCAAGAACGATTCAACCGATTAGGTAGAAAATTGGTGGGGAAACTCCTGGTTCTAAGCCACCTTAGAACCAGGAGAATAACATAGGATGCCTTTTATCCCGTTACTGTGGGACTTGGTGCAGTATAGAGGGTGCTATAGTCTGTATGACATACTGAAACTACGCCAATGAAATTTGTTGCGAATGAAATCGGGCGTCCACTAGTATAGTATAAATCAAAGTCGCCTCTCGCTGTCTCTCCCTATTTGTGCTTAGATCTACGAAAGACTACGGAACAGATTTCGATGCGGTGTTCTTTAGTATATACAGAGATTCTTGAGGAAGGTTTATTATCATACTCGTACATGCATATAATAGCAGAGAAATACTGTTAATAACGCAAAACTATATTGGCAAAACTATTTTAATGAATCTTTATGAATCTTTTTTATGTAATGAATCTTTAAAATTACGGAACAGATTTTGATGCGGTTTTCTTTAACAGACAGAGTAATTTTAGAGGAAGGCTTATATGTACAATACATACATACAATAGCAGAGCTACACTATTAATCTTGTAATATACATAGGTATATGTAGAACAGAGATCAGAATACTCTCATGAAAGGGTACACTGCCACAAATCGCCATTATTGAATTTCAGCGAAACTCGTAGACCACTTTTTTACAGTATTTACCATCCTTCTAAAAGGCATACCTACCTACTACCTTCTTACAACGATACTTTAGTTTTTTATTTATTGAAAACAATAAAGAACCCATGTCATTTAAAAATATAAATCACAGGATAATTCAAACCCACCTAAAATCAAAATCAATATTAATAAAGTTAGATAGATCGTTTTCGATGTAATCGCAGCGTATCATCGGCGCACCCGCTGGAGTGCGCGACGCCAGTAGTCGCCGCCGTCGCCGGAAGTGAGCTATGCACGCCGAGGGTTCTAAATTCAAATTGTAATGCAAATTCCTTACTTCCGGTGCTGGAGAGGGGCAACAGGTGGGGGTTCATCGCATTTCATTAATGGATCGAGGACGAGCCCACTTTAATGTCTTTTGTCTTTGTGATTTCCTTTATTTATTTAAATTTCATAGCTGTGCATTAAAATAACTGGGCTAACGTGAACGTTATTGTATATTTTATTTTTTATGGACGTAACACGTTGGCTTTCCAATTTAGATGTAATGAATGAGTGGTTGAATAGGTACTGCGTGTAAAAGGACCCCGAGCTCTTAGAAAAGTTGTCGTGCTGGTCAATATGAATAAGAAATAAAAAGGTTACATTGAAGAAATAAAAAGGACTTTTTCGTCTCCATACAAAATATCATCTTCCGAGGCAGATTTTTATTAATTTCCCCGAAATTGTAAATTTACTCTTTATTGCACACTGTAATATATTATGAACCAGCTGATCAGGCAAACATTGTTTTGCCAATATACATCATTAACAGTGTTTCTCTGATTTTATATCTTTTACCAAAATTAACCATTATAAACCTTCCTTTGAAATCACTCTATCTTATAAAGAAAACCACATAAAAATCCGTAACTTATTTCGACTTTGATTTTCCAGGGAACCTTAAGATGGTGTACCAATAATAAATATTTATATTCCGATATATTTTATTGTAATGTCATAAAAATAATACAGTACTCTGATGAGTCTTTATAATGTAAACTATCGAATTTCGAGATATGTTTTTTCCTACCATTTATGTAAATTGTGAAGTTTCATTGTAACCCATTGAATACTTTTCTGGTTATAAATGTCGTACCTAAATCGTCTTTGCTTTATACGCTTACTAGCTGACCCGGCAAACGTTGTTTCGCCAAACTATTTATCTTCTAATATATGTATGTATGATACATATAAAACTTCCTCAAAAAATTACACTATCTATCTATAAAACCGCATCAAAATACGTTGCATAGTTTTAGAGATCAACGCAGATAAGACAAGATAAAGACAGATAGCAGGAGGCGACTTTGTTTTATACTATGTATTGATATTGATTAATATATATTTAAACGCGCACATGCACCCAGCCAGCGTCCTTCGTGCTAGTTCCGACTCGGTGCCGTGGAGGAGGGTGGTACTTCTGTAGCGTCAATCCGCCGCCGCCGCCGCATCAGCTCTATTTTAGTAGCGGATGTCCTAGATTTCGCGTCCCTCGGCGGTCGTGATCTTATAGCGGTTACTTTACCACCTGCCCTGATGGACTTGACTAGGAGATTGTCTGGGACGCTTTTGTCGGCATTTAGGACAAATCGTCCTAATTTTATGCGTTCGGTTGTCAGTGTACGCGCGTCAATCAATGATTTTATAAATAAACTTCGGGTGTCTTTAACAATTGATGGTGTTAATTATGATAAAGGATGCCAGTTTCTATGTTTGTTAACCGTTGTAGAATTAGTTAGTTGCACATTATTTGAAACAATCTAACACTAATGTGTACCTACTTATTATTTTTATTAAAAAGATTACTGAAACTATAGAGTCATTTTCCAAATAAATACCCATATTTTACCAAGAGGATGGTGGTTAATTGAATTAATTGCCTTATACCTACCAAAATCATGTGCTTTTGGTACGTAGGGTGCTAAGGCCAAAGCCCACACTGGTTTACTTGTTACTTACATTGTTTTTCTTCAGAGTGTTTTTTAGTACTTATAAAAAATATTTGTCACCCTACAAACGGTAAATTCTAGAGAAAATTCCGCTGATTAGATAAACCTACTTATGTCGGTGTTCGTAATTAATTTTCGCCTTACAATGGGTTGTTATTAAAACTCTTATGTAGAACAACCTTTTTTTATTGACAATGCAGAAGAGAGTGTAGCGTCTCGACGCGTCGTTTGGAAAACTGTGAGAATATTATTTAGAGCCTTGTGCAACGATCGATGAATGGTGCTAGATTATTCCTAGACCTAGAGCAAATTTGTTACCTAAGTTATGTGATCTCCTATGTGATAATCTACAATGTGCACTCAAGATCCTGCCGTCCCTAAATGCAGTTTTTGACAGTTAGGTATTGTATGGCGCAGCTATCCAAAATAGTGTACTTTGTCTGTGAGCGCATTTACATTGTAAGTATTACTAGCTATGTCATTAATGTCAGATTTACTAGTGAACCTAATGCACCTATATAGGTACTTTCAGTCTTTTTCTGTAGTCTGTACAATACACCTGGGTACGGATCAGAATCTACGAAGCCAGGTAATTGGTCTGACTAATAAAACAGGGTGCCGGAACACTTGACTTCGCAACGTAATGATAGGGTACAAAAACATGAATCAGGAACAAAAAGATATTCATGAATGTATTGCCCTATAGGAATCTCTGTTGCGTATAGGACTCCTCCAGCCCGTAGCATTTATAAATACAGAGAGGGAGTTACAGATCGTCGGCCAAGCGTGCGCCGGCGCAGGGGGCGGCCACCCCGGCGCGAGGGCGTTCACCCCGCGTACCCCCTCCCCGCTCGCATCCCCCGCAATCTCAGCCCTTCTTGCGCCCGCGCCGGAGGGTACCGGCCAGAGGGCAACAACACCATTTTTGTATTCTTTGTTTTGAAATACCACAGTTCCCCGACTCCTGGCTACAGGTAGATGTTACATGACATTTTTTTTTCGAAACACTTGAGCGCTGAGTGCTTGTTTCGAGAAATTATGTAAGTGGGGTGTCGACAGACGGGTAGGTGCTTGCTTTGTTATACATCTCAGTTATTTTGAGAAGTATTTGTCACGTGATGACTAATGAGCCATTTTTATTGACATGTTGAATATAATATGTATGGTCGAAACTATACTTTATAGTGTACTCGATGACCCGCCGAACTTCGAACCTTTATAGCTACAAACATTTATTGTTCTCACATAAATCCGTAGAAAAATTGTATCTACAGTCAAGGGCTTCTGCAGCGAATATTTCCGGCAGTTTTAAAATTAGTTATTTAGAATAATCCCATAATTCCGGAGATGTTTCGCTTTGGCTTATAAATCCGGGACAATTCATTGTTGCTGATGCTGAGATACAAAAGGCATAAAGTACCTAAAGCACCTACACTACATACTATCAGGTATGTAGTGTAGGTGCTGTAGTCTAAACATACGTAGGAACGTTTTATGTAGCAAACTACAAGATGCAGGTAACTCTCTAAGGAGAAAGGAGGAAACTAACTGAAGAAATGCGCGAACCACAGCATTCGAGCCAGGCAAGCGATGATTTGTAAGATAACATTTATTTGGTGAAAATAACTAGAATTATTTGCAGCAGTAAAAAGTACAGGCTGTTATGTTATTTCGTAAAAAGTGTTAGACATTTTATTCTTTAGATGGTAGCATGTATTATTAAAAAAGAAACATTTCCCTTTATTCGTTCATTATTTGTCTAGCCGTGTGGTGACGGCGAATAGAATCCATGTGTCACCACCCCAGCCCAGCTTTTCCCGACGTGGGGGTCGTAATAGGCGACCGAGGGAACCCTCCAGAGAACGGGCAGTAGCGCTCTCTGTGTGTTAAACCACAACACTACTATAGCGATCGCCAAACCGCCTGCCAAGCGTGGCGATTATTCGCATTTCCCCTCAAATGATCATAGAAATCATTGGGAGAGGCCCTCGTCAAGCAGTGGATGTCCACTGATGATGTTCATTTTTTGTTGTAATCGTAGTTTGAACAATAAGGAATTCCCTCATATTATTGGTTCTGTACCATGTAGTTCCGTAGCGTGTTGTTTTCAAAGTGGTATTAAACATTCAAGAGGCCAAGTAAATTATTAACGAAAAAAACACTAACTGAACAATATTGATCGGGGTTTTCACCATTTTTTCGTCATTGGTACCGATGTGTATAGTTAGTACCTAGATAGATACCAACAAAGTATTCTTGCTTGGAGACTCTAGGAACACTGAGCAGATTTAGGATTTTGTGTCAGTG
>SJJU01024334.1:0-13645 GCA_012932125.1 Conopomorpha cramerella | reverse complement strand
CATCATCATTATCATCAGCCCATACTTGTCCACTGCTGGACATAGGCCTCTCCAATTGCACGCCACTGTGATCTGTTTTCGGCTTCTCGCATCCAGCTTCTGCCAGCCATCTTGCGTTATCATCAGTCCACCTTGCCTGAGGGCGTCCTACACTCCGTTTGCCGAGACGCGGTCTCCACTCGAGAACTCGTTTTCCCCAACGGTCATCGGTTCTACGGCTAATATTGCCGGCCCACTGCCACTTCAGCTTGCTAAAACGATGAGCTATGTCAATGACTTTGGTTCTCTGTCGGATCACTTCATTTCTGATTCGATCCTTCAGAGAAACGCCGAGCATAGCCCTTTCCATAGCACGCTGTGCGACTTTGAGCTTGTGGGCCTGCCGTGCCGTCAGTGTCCACGTCTCAGCTCCGTATGACATTACAGGTAGGATTATTTATTTATTATTAGGTTATAAATACACGTTGGATCAATACGTTATTGCTTAGTGAACAGTGGGCATTTGCTTAGGAAGTGCCTCTGCTTGCGCTTTAGAAATAAAAGGCGTGAAGTGTATTTTGTAAAGTAAATATGAATTGAGTACGTTGTTTGGTTTCTATAAGTGTTATGCTGCTTATGTCATTAAGTATATATTTGTTTATTATTCATGTTGTACAATTATTGGAGTACAAAATCGTAACATATAGGGCCTAGGTTCAATAGTTAATTGTATTATTATATCCAGAGCTGACATAGGCTGAGTTTGTGATACGGAGGGAGCTGCAGTGCAGAAAACCAGCCATTTAATATTATTAAAAAATAAGTAAACATATCAGGCCTAAATAGGTAGGAAAATATTGTCAAACAAAGAGTTCGATACTCTGGACTACAACAGATAGTGCCTACGAACGATAAAGAAAATCCGCTTAAAATCAAAGACAAACTGAATCGAGATTTGGAAAAGAACAATGGCCTAGAAAAAGTCCACTGACTTTTAGTTACGCAGATAAGAAAGATCTCTATCAGAGAAACTGTGCTATCTGAGGAACCGTGAGGTTTCCGCTGATTTCGGGTGACGCGTGTTATTGTTCACATGTTATACTGCGTGTAGAAGGACCCCGAGCAATGGTCTTAGAAACATTGTTGGGCTCGTAAGTAAATTTTCTTACTTCTCAAAAGTAATTTTTCATCTCCATACAAATTAGACAATTTTTTGCCATGGGTGATGTCATTTTGTATGGAGATTGACATTTTTTTTTCATTTCCCCGCATTTTACGCCATAGTAAAAGTGGTTCATATTGACGAGCCCAACAACGTTTTTAAGACCATTGCTCGGGGTCCTTTTACACTCTGTATTTATTGGGCAATAATTTTGAGAAGCAAAAAATAAAGAATAATGTAATCAACACTGTCCTGATTTATTTACATGACTACATTAGTACAGAAAAAAATATATACGAAGAATCACAGAGCGGATGTAGGTTGATACTGAATGATTCATCAGGCGTAACGTTGCGGAAATCCATTATTTTACACAATACGTAAGTATGCCTGGTTCCGCCAAACTATTCAAAACGGTTTTTTCGCCGCCCACCCGAAAATCCAGATTAAAAACATAATCTAATGGTTGGATCAATCCACTTGCAGTCGAAAGATTTTCAATTTGAATCTAACAAGAAATGTGCATCAATGGCAAAGCCATTTTTCAAACCCTATGATCGATACAAAGAACTGAAAAGGGTAATTTACATTAGAAGAGTTTCTCGTACGCACGAAAATCGAATATTGCCCGACGAGACCGTTTCGCAAATACAGCAAAAGTTTCGCGTTATGGCCAAATTAACAAAAACTAGCATGCGAAAACCATAAACGAGTTTTGTAAGACGATTTTCTCCATTCGAGTTCGCATTCTGCGTTTGTACTATCGTATTTTATTCGAATTTTCTCCTTGCGTAAAGTGGAATTCGAATGTTTACATGAATTTATTTATATTTTGTTCTATTTGAAACACTGACTCCAACCACCTACACGTTGACAACGATGTTGAGAAACACGCCCTTCGAGCACGAACCCTGTCGTGAGTCGCAGTTGACATGATTCGTGTATCTAACAGGCGAGTTTGTTTTGAGAGCGTGTTGATTTTCGAGTACGATATTCGTTATATACACATTTCGAGTTTTCTCTCTACTCTCCTAATGTAAATGACCATTTAAATTAAACAATGTAATGTAACAATTAGATTAGGCTATCTAGAGGTATATCTAACTGCAAAGGTGGCATTTTTAGCTCTAAAAAAATCTAATATATTTAAATCAAATCTAATCTTCTGGATTGGTCTCCTACTTAATTCCCCATGCCTGTATCAATGACTTATCACATTTTGAATAAATTATGAATGAATACAGTTTTTGTAAAAAAAAATCTTGATTGCAATCTTCTAAAATGTACTTGATCCCTAGACACTTTTGATGTGTGTACTTTACTACAGGATGTTGATATACTGTGTAAACTGTTGGAAAAGTCAGTATCAAGAGTAATGCACAACAGACATCAGCATTTTATCGTACCAGAGTGAGATATCCAAAATATGTAGGTGATAATTAATTACGGACCTGGAGACCTTGGTACCAATATCACTTCTTTTGAGAAGAGTATAGAATAGATGGACAATGAATCGTGACACGCCGGTTGTATTCTACCATTTGACATTTCCATTCTCTAGCTTCAATTGCAAGGTGTTACCATAGCAACAGGTGGGAAACACCCGGCACGCATGTCGAAGCAGTTTGATTATCCAGTTGAAAATAAATGTGTTACTCACACCAATGATTCCTTTGGTCCCGACAATTTCAGCTCTATTCGCTAGCGTGGCTCGCGTGTGTGCGGAGAGCGTTGCGGTCTTGCCGTCCTTGAACTTCAGGGCGCAGGAGAGCGACTCGTCCACGCCGGCCTTGCTCAGGTGCCCCACACATACTATATCCGTTGGTGGCTCCTTATATATAAATTGTATTAACTGTAGCATGTATAATCCTAGGTCGAGAACGGCACCGCCGCCCAAGTCTTTCATCCTGAAATTTTATCAGTTATTAAGGGAATATTGAGGCGAAATTTAATGGTAGTTTCGTTTTGGACGTAATAATATGTGTATATATAAGTATCTTCTTTATAACGCTATGTATTAATAATTGTGTTTCAGCTTTATATTTATTTGTTTACAAACGCCATAAATTAGTTTGGTTTAAAGATCAGAATAGGTACAATTCAATGTACCTACTTAGTTGTTTACTGTAAGTAACCTTACAATAATCGACTTGTTGTTAAAATATGATGAAGCGTGAAAGTATTCATAAGCAATAAGAAACAATATAAATATATACAAATGATGAGACATCCAGAGGTCAGAGCAATAAGGCGGAAAAATAATGCGACACCGCACCGCGCCAAAAAAGCAACCTTGGTACCATTGCTGTTAAGTGCAACGATTTCCGAAGTCAAGGTTTAGTGATCTTTTTTTTATCTTAACCGCTCGCCCTCCCTTTGACCTTTGAATGATCAATGGTATGATAATAGGCTTACAGGTTTCTTTCAATATCGTTAATTTCCACACCGAATTGGGCATTAATGTGATAAACGTCGCCCAGCCCGCCCGAGGCGAGGTGGTCGCTGAGTGCCTCGTACGCGGGGAAGAACCGCGACCACATGCCCTCCAGTAGGAACAACTTCCTCTCCCGCGCCAGCTCCACCACTGCCTTGGTCTGAGTATGCGTCATGCCCATCGGCTTCTCGCACAGCACGTGCTTCCCGCACTCTAACATTAGCTTAGTTATCTCATAGTGTTGCAGGTTACCCACACTGACGAACACTATGTCTGGAAACAAGAAAAGTAGCGTTCAGCCAGTAGGTGTTATGAATAAATTAAGCGCCGCGATTGTTAGATGATGGTGACAATGTGTCGCGAGGATGATGGTCACGCCCAGTAAGCAAATAATGGAAAGCAGATTATGTACAGTCGTCGAGGATAATTGGGTGATTATCATATGTGACAAATTACCTATTGTGCTGTCCCGGGCGAGGGCTTCGAAGTTGTCGTATGTTGTTTGTATTTTATGGAGTGATGCGAGCCGTGTGGCCCGGTCGAGGTCCTTGGCTGCGACGGCCTGCGCAGTGTGCTGGTCGGCAGGCAGAGTGCCCAGCGCCGTCAGGAAGTCGTGCGCGATCATCCCCGCTCCGGCCACACCCCACCGCAACCGACCCATCCTGCACAATACGCTCACTTCAACGCTGAACAACTAAATTACAAAATAACAAAAGAATAACAAAACCTCCACACAAACAACACATCACCGACATTGACTGATGATGCCGATAATAAAAATCAAATAAAAGTATCTTATCGCAAACAAAATCCTCCAAGTAATCAGTTGTTCATAAATTAAAAGACTGATAGTTTTGTGCAAAATAAAGAACGCAAAAAGAAAAACATAGATTGGCAGTACAAATAGTAATAAGTATTTAGAAGTGATGTTAACCTGATTATTCTCCTTGCACTTGTCGGTAGTCACAGTCAAAAAGCTAAGTCAAGGCGAACGAGGAATATTTGTCCGGTCGGCTATGCGGTGCGTTGCGAAATGCGATATTTAACTCCAACGTCGCGTAATGTAACTCAACGCTGCACATGTGACGCCGGCCACCTTTTCAATAATTTTAAAGCCGATTTCAGATTTGTACGATAAACAACGAATTGAGATACTTTGCTTATCTGATAATAGCCTCAACACTGTCGCGGTCAACGAAGCTTGTGTTTACAACGGAAGTGCTGTATTGATTGTGTTTTCACAGATATGTTCACAACTGTAATTTTGTAAGTAATTATTATATTATAACAGTACTTCACTGCATAATTACTTTGGACATGCTCGAGGCGTCGTTTGTCTCGTTTACACAATGTAGTTGTAAGTGAGATAGGTAAATCAGTCTAATGTGTACAGCTATTAGAATACATCGCCGTAGGTAGATCGGAATGCCTTGGACCTGCTGCATTTCTGTGGTAGTAATAACAAACACATTATAACAACTGCAGGTGCTCTTTCTGGATTAACATCCTAATTATCATAAATTGATGCCATATATCTATGGAACCAGCAAATTAACTCCTTAAAATAATCCTAAGGAAATATAAGTAGGTAGTAAATACAATAATGTGCAAGATGACACTTAGTAATTCTATCAACAGAGAAAACTAATATTAGCGTTACGATTTCTGTAAAGCAGTGGTGGGCAGTCTAAATCGTGTTGGTTGGTTGATAAGTCCTCTGAACAAGATTATAGCTTCGGTTTTGGCATCACTAACGACTAAGAAGAGTAGTTTACATATGAATTGTGCAAAGAAAACTTCTATGAATAGATAATTAGTGTTTTATTGTCATAGTTTAGTTGTTTTTAAGTTCAGTGCGGAAGGGGTCACCCACTTACCGACCTCATCCCTGACCACCTAGGGAGCCAGGATGTGGCTGAAAACCAGCGCTGCGCAGGATCACAATCCTCGCTCAGTACAAGCTGAGACCACACCCTATTGTCTCATGAACATTATATGTCAATAGTATTACTATGTACATATCAGCAATATACATATACCACCTCTGTTTATGAGACAATAAACGTTTTCGTATTTCGTATTTCGATACTCCTACTGCTTTTAGATTAAACTGTGTCATCCTTGCGATCTAGTGGCGCTAAGGAAGCTCGAGGTAAGCAAGATATATTTCTAATTGCATTTCTTACGTACCTTTAGCTGCCATATATGGAAACTAGCACAAGTGCTCGCCTAAATTAGTATAAATCACACTTCAAAGGGTTTGGAAATTACAATCTGATGATCTGGGACCTAAGTCTACTACAAGTCTGGTAATTTTATCGCTCTGGCATTGTAGCGGTATTGCGCCCCCCTGATCTGCATGATTTTGGTGCAAAACAGATGTTTGGGAATATTTTTTTAGTTTCTTAGTTTAGTTATCCTTTGATTATCCCAAAAGTGAATATTTTAGAGACGCTATTTTGCTATACATTTAAGTAAGTAACTACCTAGCTGTAGATCTTACCTAAATAGTGTGTTCTCAAAATGGATAACTACCTAAAATTACAACTCCGCGTGTTATTTGCTTTACTTAAAAAAAGTAAACATGTAATAATCCCCATAAAAAATACTGTATGTAGATAATAAAAATGTGAATGTTGAGGGCTTAATGCGTCACAGTGAACAATTTCCTTATTAGATAGATTGTTCAGTTGGAACTCTACCAATTTCTAGATCAGTCGATAAGATGCTACAAATTATTTTCGATTTTAGTAAAGTATGAAATTCGAATAAATTCCTTTTACACTCAGTATAATACAGTACATTTTCAAGTTATCATAAGTGTTTATGAAATCGTATTTTAGGCCTATTGAACTAGTGGACTAAGGACCACATTGAAATGAATATAACTAAAAAAAACAGTTTTACACTGCTATGCCAGAGCAATGCAACTGCGAGAGCACAGTACATGTGCCCTACTGTGGGATTTGAACCAATGACATTTCAGATTGCGATTCGTTCGACCAAACCACTTGGTTAGTGTCGCACATTTTATTTACTGCCCGTTTGTTTATTATTGTCATCAGCAGCGGCACAATCAAATGTACATTAACTCTCGAAAGTAGGTATTAGCAATATTGATTTGACCTTGTTCCGTTTAGTAATTTAAAAAATGTTTGGTATTCTCAACAGCTGGTATGAGTATCCTACTAATAAAAAAATAAATAAACGAGAAACTGATGTCTGGATGTATGTTCCTTTTTAACCAACTTAAAAAAAAGGTGGTTCTCAATTCGCCTTTATTTTTATGCTTATATTTCTGTATGAAAGCTGGGTCTGGTGTGTTCTATTCAGTTCAGACAATTCCATCCATGAGAAAACGATGTAGGTAAGTCTTAAAATCGTACTAGGTATGTGAAGTCCGTTTTTTTTCTCTATTAAATCTTTTTACCGTTTTCACATTTATACCGAAATCCCTAGAGGAACAGGATAATCGCTGGGGTACAGCTGGTATTCAGACATATCTTTACTGACGAGGACCTCCTTGGGGGGAAATGCCAAGAATCGCCCCGCTTAGTAGGCGGGTTGGCGATGGCATTGGTGTTGTGGTTTAACTCATAGAGAGCGCGGCTGCCTGTCCTCTGGAGGGATCTCTCGGTCACCGAAGGTTGGGCTGGGGTGGTGACACAATGTGTTCTATTGACCATCAGCACACGGCTTCTTTACTGTTATGCATTTTATTGCGTGTGTGTGTGTGCTTACTCCGAATGCTTATGACCGATCTGTACTATATAGGCCGGTCCTCTGCCATCAATTACTATGATTAGGACTTGTCACAATGCAGGGCAAACTGTTTAGTTTGCGAAGAGATCGATTATAGCATGAGTAGAATTTAACTAGAAACACTGACCGTTTTTCGATTTTTTTACTAGAATTAATAGCATGTGGCTTTATAATGTTAGTTATATTGGCGACAGGGATTGGAGACACGTGCCTGTAGGTAGTCTTTATCATCGTCATCATCAGCCCATACTTATCCACTGCTGGACTGGCCTCTCCACGCCACTGTGATCTGTTTTCGGCTTCTCGCATCCAAATTCTGCCAACCATCTTGCGCATATCAGTCAGTAGGTAGTCTTGCTATATCTATATTAAATACATTACGTAGATTTTACGAGGCAACCCGGCAAGAGGTACGCCTTTAGTCCGTGATTTGGAGTAGGGCTACTCTTTGCAATTCATTTCAGATCATAACACTTTATTGAACTAGGCTTAACATATGAAAAGGTGAACATGAAAGCTTTAAAAAGAGGCATTATTTTTAAACTTTTCTGTACCAGGTTTTCGAGAACTATAATTTTCTAATAGTTGTCTAGTATCTATTTATAGAATATAAATAGTAGGTACTACCATAGCAGTCTAAACAAGATAAAATAGTAAACCATGTCAAGGGTAGGGTTGACAAAAGGTATCAAATAGTCAAATGATAAAGTTAAAGAATTAAGTTAAAATAGATAAGAAATTTTATTAATGTAACTACTTTCAGTAATAGTATACAATTCTCAGACGATGATAAGGAATCATTACATAATATAAAACAAAGCCTAATGCTGTCTGTCCCTATGTATGTTTAGATCTAGAAAAGTATGCAACGGATTTAAATGCTGTTTTCTTTAGTAATTAGAGTGATTCTTGAGAAAGTTTACATGTATGATACATGCATATAATAGTAGAGAAACACTGTTAACAATGTATATTGGCAGAACAATGTTTGCTGGATCAGCAACTTTTTAAAAGTATTAATGTAGTAGTAGTAGTAATCATCAGCCCATACTTGTCCACTGCTGGACATAGGCCTCTCCGATTGCATGCCACTGTGAGCTTCTGCCAGCCATCTTGCATATATCACCAGTCCACCTTGCCTGAGGGCATCCTACACTCCCTTTTGCCGAGATGCGGTCTTCACTCAAGAATTCTACTATACTGAGACAGTAAGTTAATTTAAGTGCACAACATTCTATTTGTCATGCTGTATCACTGAGAAAGGGAGAGCAAGATGATGCATGCAACCTTCATAAAATGAAGTTTCATATGTGGCGATGACAATTTAACTACTGGACACATCTACTAATCCATTTATGAATTTTCATAGTTGCTTTGTTAATGTAACAACTTATCTTAGTGATTTCAAATACTTAATGTATCAACAGGTACAGATTGCATCACCCTTATAGGAGATTGATATACTTATGTAACATAAATACATACACAAACATATGTAATAAATATCTAGAACATAGGCTGAAATTAATGATTGAACCTTTGTGAAAGATGCCCTGTACTGCCAATGTACACAATTGTAAATGAATATTAGAAGAGTTCATGAAGCAATTTCCAGCCTAGGTATTGACATGAAGCATTCATAGCCATTGACTTGCTGTACCACATGCCCGACGGCTTTATATTTAGGTGGTGGTTGGGGAAAAACACGGCAGTACTAGGCATAAATAAATTAAACAGGTGCTTGATTATTACAGAAGAAACTCTAGGCAAAAGTACTGGTATAATATTTGATTAGGAAGAGCCTTAATAACATTACAATTAATGTCTGTTTAATGAGTCTATTACTCTTTTTAGAAACTGCAGTTAGGTACACCAGACATTATGTATGTAGTTTATGAAGGAACTAGAAATCTTAATAGTGTGCATGCTTGTTATCCAGTAGAGTTAATAGAAAACATTGCCTTTTTAGATACTACTTGCCATAAATGTGAGTACAATAATGTTTGTGTTAAGAAACCTATAATGTAACTGGTAATGTGTGTAACTAAGGTGACTAGGATTTTTTTGACATGAAATGAATGGGATACTATAAATTAATAATTTCTAATATGTCTAACGTATGAAGATAAGAATTTGTAATCTAAATCATTATAAAATAACAAACTCGTACACAAACCTTAATTCCTCAGTGAAGATTACACCACTTCAATTAATGCACTAAACGCCGAAACGAAAAATATCTAATAATGTACACAGAAATAAGTAAAAAATCGGTGTGATAGTCGATTACAAATAAAACTTTTTCTGTTCCCAATAACACACCAACCCATGCCGCACTCAACTTTGGAATGAAAGTGACAGATGTCATTTTAAGTCAGCTGACAGAACAGCGTGACATTGTTGACAATGGTAGAAAACGTTTCGGTTCCGTCAGATTAGGAAGGAAACTGAGTTTGGATTGCAAGCTTCCCAGTGATGATGACACCTATCATCACTTCGGGGATTTAAGGGAGTACTTTTGTTATTTATGGTAAATTGCGTAAGTTTTTCTTAATTAAACGAAAACAAGATTAAAGTGGTTTCTTTGTTGTTACGGCGATAATGAAACGTAAGATTTTTTATTGGCGTTGAGCTGACAGACTGATTGGTGAACTTCTCATTCTCCTTCAAACTTTTATTTCTACGCACTTTTCTATCGTGTAAATAAACAAAGGAAAGTCCTTTTTGATTTGAATGTTCACGTATTTATAGGAATGTGTAATAAAAAGTTTGCTTACGTAAGATTTTACCAATACAAATAATTCTAAAAATGTCATTTGTGTTCCGGAGATATTATATGAAAGCCAAAAACAATGTTATATTTAGTGGCAATCAGCCAACAACTTTTCATACTAATCCACTGAATGTGCGATGGCTCAGTGACGGTGTGGAGAATAACCCGACCTACAGTAATGGGACGATGTTGGTGGAAAATTGTTTAAATTTCCAAGAACTTCCAGTTATTATCAAGAAAATTAAGAATGTGGCCGAACTTGAATCTGACGGAACAGAGAACCACATGAAGTTATCTCCAGATGCTAACAACTATAAAATGATTCGTGCTGAATTTCAAAATTGTCTGGCTCTTAGAGACATATTTTCTCTATTATCCAAATGTACAAAAATAACACCAAATATTGCTCTTGGGGCAATGGAAAGAATATATGACTTGGAAAAGAGCCCCAGCCCTTTGGAGATGGGTTCCCGACAATTTCAATTAAATGTAGCCAAAGGTGCGATAGTGGATAAACTTTTGCAGGTTGTTATGAAAACTGAAGATACTCAAACAATAATTAACGCAATAAATGCCTCCTCAACATTTATGGAGCCTTATAAAGAAAGTTTTGTTGATGAATTATTGTTAAGGACCACAGACAATAAGTTGTCGTTAACACAACTTTGTGAGTTCATGCATTTTCTCATTAACCATAAAACTAATCCAAAATTTTTTAATATAATTGACAAACTGTGGGTTGGTTTCATTGAAAGAGAAAGTGAAATAAATGAATTTACTATATCTAAAGTTTATAGTTTTCTACCAAGTTTCAAAGAAAGTAGAAGGATAATGTTGACCCTTGTTGAGCAGAGGCTTAAGGATTTGTGGTGTATCATAAAGTCTCAGGAATTATTTGTGATACTTGATACTTATATTGAGTTGAACCAGTCTGCACCACAGATATTTGAATATGCAGGAAGATGGTTATATACAAATATACACAATGTTGATGATGACACACTCCTTGAGATTATTACAAAATTTAACAAACTCTCTTATACAGATCAACAAATAGAAAAGGCTATTGAAAAATATCTTAAACTAAAAAGTGAAAAAATAAACTCTCCGATACTCATTGTTGGTATTCTCAATCATTGCACACAGTTTTTAATAAGAAATGATGTCATTTTGAAACTGTGCAGTGCATACATCTATGGTAATGGTCAATGTATTCCATACAACTTTCTTAAATTGATCATATGCCCATTTGGATATTTAAATTATGATCCAGGAACTGAATTTTGGAGAATGGTAGAGAATTTAACAATTAATTATTTTAATAAAATAAGTATAAATGATATATGCTCAATAGTTCTTTCTGCTCTGTATATTGAGAGGCATCCTATGGAACTAATAAATACATTATTTAAATTCATAAATATGAATAACCAAATAAAAGACGAAGAAATAGAAAGGCTGTTACACCTCATAGATACTTCCTTGTGTTTACAATGTGATGGGTACAATGGGCCACTTCTACCAAAAAATAACTGGTCTAACTCTATTAGCCAAGACGGCAGAATTAGACACTTGATAAATAAAATAAATCATATATTAGTGAAAATTGCTGGCGGGCCTGATAAAGTATCAACAGCATTTTCTATTCCGCATTTATATTCAGATGAATCAAACTTAGTAGACATAATGTTCCATCCTGTTGGATGGCAACTGAAATCAGCAAAAAATGATAACAAAGCTGTTTTAATTCATTTGCCTGAACATTACTGTTCTGATGGAACACTTATTGGACCCCAAAATATGAGAAAAAGACACTTGGAAATATTGGGAATGAAGATTGTAAGCTTAAAATATGAAACACTTTGTAACTATCTCCCAGGAACCTTGGAGCTGGAAAAGTATTTAATTGACAATATCCATGTATAATGGAATATTGTATTGATATACATACTTCATTACATTACTTAACTTTATATACAAAATAGTAGAATATAGGGTACAAAATAGTCCTAAAAGTAACATTATAAGTAAGTACCTTTAGAATGGCAGATTTTGCAACATTGTTTTGTATTCTATACCATTTGCTATAGTCTTCAAAATCACCTGTCTTCTGTGTCACATATAGAAGATGCGGTTAAATAGTTAATAATAATGTGTGCCTTACAAAACTTAATTATTGAAGAAAACATTTGAGACTACACTGACATACAGGGTTTATTCTCAGTAGAGGTTCTTTGTCAATGCCATTTTTTAAATAATATGAGTATTTAAGATGTATGAATATCATACTTACCTATACAGATTGAAGCAATAAAGTTTTATCTTATATTTTAAACGAACTACTGGTAATAAATTACACACTACAAAATAGAAGTACCTATATTTTGTATAAGTATATTGTTATAGAGCTCATACACTTAACTAAAAATAAGATATAAACTTAAGATACTTATTTTGTGATATTAAAAGAAATTGTACAAAAATTTGGATTATCATTTATATGTTATCATGCATACATTACGTTGCAACTTACATAAACAATGTACTTAGGTACCTTAAACTGCCTAGTTCTGCTATCAGCGCGGATATTGGACCGATAGGTCAAGTAGGTAGGGTTGAAAAAAGGGCTCGGGATTATCACAAGGCGATAAAAACTCTAAACGATAGCTGTTTTAGGTATATGTACCTGTTCGTAAACACTAAATTGTTTGTATTTTTTTATTTACTGAAACCACGTTGGGCGCCAATAAAATACATACCATACATCATGTACCTACCTTAATGTCGGCGGTCTGTCTGAAAAACCTCATGTGTCTATACCCAGCGG
Organism: Conopomorpha cramerella; assembly: GCA_012932125.1. NCBI lineage: Eukaryota > Metazoa > Arthropoda > Insecta > Lepidoptera > Gracillariidae > Conopomorpha > Conopomorpha cramerella. Next base: position 708 of record SJJU01024334.1, on the reverse strand, counting down.
GGTCACCTGCCGGGGGGACTTAAGAGTGACGCAGAGAATTAGTTCTGGATGTGCTCTACTGAAATATGCTGAAAACAGAATTTGTTTCTTATAAATAAATAAGTTGCGCCTAAAGAAATTACTTTACTGTATAAATTATTATTAACTTTTAGTTCTGTATTTGTGCTGTTCATCAAAACAAAACAACATTTTCTAATGTTCTTTCAGCCAAAATAGAGCTGCAAAAAAACCTCCAGTCCGCGGACTTTTTGTCAACGACATTCCTTCTATATTTTAGGAAGGTACGCTAAATTCATGAATGTTCTACTCTAATTTTCTCTGTATTACTTATTAGTCTCCCCGAAAAAACGCGAGTAACACCGCGCGGTACAACTAGTATACCTATATAGGTATTTATGTGCTACCTATGTGAAATATCCAACGTTCTGACAACTGCTGAATATCGACTGTGTTTTCTCGCCTTTCTTGTTACCCTACGTCCTCAGTGAACGAATTCAGTGCGATCTAATCCGGCACGATCCATACAGTTTGACACTTGGTACATTCATTTAATATGGCACGCATCGTACGTATCGGATCGCACTGAATTCGTTCACTGAGGACGTAGTGTTAGGTGTTTTGTGTAGGTATGCTTGTATTGTGATATTAAGGAGCATTGTCCATTACAACAATACTCGATTAGGTTACATTGGATATTAACATTTATAC
>SJJU01024318.1:0-10760 GCA_012932125.1 Conopomorpha cramerella | reverse complement strand
ACTAGTCTACATTGGAAAAATAAACAAATACTACAAAAGCGGATTTAAGGTACGTAGGGATCTAATGCCAACAATTATAAGTACATATAATGAGGATGTGGCTTACCATTGGTATAAAGTATTATATAAGTATATATAAGTATTCAGTATTTCCATTAATCCCTCTTTTAAATTATTATATAAAACGTAATTAAGTAATATATGAAAATTGAACCTCAATACTGTCCCAAATTAATCAGATTTTCAAATGTGTTTTGGTTGTATTGAAATAAAATAAAATAAATAAATAGCGGGGTAGGTAGTGTGGTGCCACTAAACGAATACACCCTGTAAACAAAAATCAAGGACAATTTTCGTTGTAATTTGATCACTCAAGAACGGGCTCACCTCTCCAAACCAAGTGTTTAGGTTGTTTTAGGACTATTTAGTAGACCCCCTCTATGGGACCTTGTCATGGCGAGGGGGCTTAGTACCCGGGTAGGGGCACCCGGTGAAGCTAAGAGGAACCCACTGGGCCGGTCTGTTGCAGACTGGCCGGCCCGAGAGGGACCGCTGTCCCGGGCTCGCTTTCGAGCCCGCAGACAAGCGGTCAGGCTGAAGGCTGAACACACTGAAGGCCGCGGAGGGAGAGGACAGTCGGTATTCCGACCGCCGCTGTCCCTATCCTTCGCGCCCTTGCGGGGCCGTCACCGCTAGATGGCGGCGTGGAGGGGCCGCAGGGGAAGAGGAGTGTCAGTATTGCGGTGCGCTGCGCTCCCTATCCTCTGCGGCCGGAAGGGAGGAAGATGTCGGACCCCACGAGATCAGGGGTCCGACGCCGGCGGGGCGGTTGGGTTGTGGCCGTCCCGTCGCCAGCCCTGTAGCTCCGGGCGTATAGAAAAGAATAGGACTACGGTATCCCCTGCCTGGCGTATAAGGCGTCCTAAAAGGGGTCCTTGGGGTCGTTGGTGTCGGAGTGGGGTCCCCGGCACCTGCTTGGACGGCCCCGGGAAGGGCGGCGGTTACCCTATGGCCTGGTAACTTCCGCCGGTGAAGGAGGTCGCTGGGGCAGACACACCACCGTCTGCCCCGAGCCGGAGTCCGACAGGACCGATCGCTTGGGCGGGTCCTGAAGCAATTCCTTCGGGTACTCCCGGGACCCGTCCTGCACGCGACACGGAGGTCATCATGGGGGTTTAGTCGGTAAGAGTCTGACACTATCCCGTTCGCTGTCCCCATGGCGGCGGGGTGTCCATGTAAAAAAAAAAAAAAGTAAGTATAACGTCTCCTCCTCTATGGGCTTGGTAACTGCCGCCGGTGAAGGAGGGCGCTGGAGCAGATACACCACCGTCTGCCCCGAGCCGGTGTCCGACAGGACCGGTCGCTTGGGCGGGTTCTGATGCAATTCCTTAGGGTACCTCGACCTGCCCTGCTTGCGACACGGAGGTCATCATGGGGTTTTAGTTAGTAAGAGTCCGACAATACCCCACTATGGCGGCGGGGTGTTTATGAGGTTTCCCCCATGTAAAAAAAAAGTAGGTACAACGTCTGTCGGGTCCACTAGTAGGTTTATATTGAGGAATGGCAACATAGCATTTTTGATGCCGGGGTGAGGCTGACTTGTGACAGAGTAATGCTATAGCGATGCTAAACCGATTCAAGTCATGGAGTGTTAATAGTTGCACTTTTTCCAGCGTAGCAACGCTCTGACCGCATCGCCTAGTTTAAAGTACCTAAAACTTCAATCAATATATGTACATTTTTTTAACATATAATTTTACATTCCTAGTAATATAATTTATTTTGCGATATAAACTACAACAACAACAAATAAATCTGTACATCGTTACTATAACACAAATCACACTCAACATTGTATCCACCCTAAGCGTTGGATTTTCATGAAAACGTCAGTGGAAAAGAAAAAAGAAAACATACACGCAAAATTCTCACAAATTGAGGCAGTGAAAACCGTCGTTTAAGAAATGAATTAGGGAAAAGTATTGCGCGAGAAAGTGGGGATATTTCGACGGGCTCTTGAATAAGAACAATTTGACACTCACCAAATTGCCTGTCATCTTTATTCACCATTATCCGAAATTAATCTGCTCTGGGTACCTATCTGCGCTTCATTGGAGAGTTCAATGTCAACACATTTTGCTGTTTAATGAAACACCTTACACGCACTTCGCGCCTTTTAATGCCAAAGCGGGGTAGACAAAGGCTCATGCCACGCAATTGCCCACGGTTTAACCAGAGAAAACATCTTGATCACATCGTGGAGGATGAGCCCATCGCCGTAGGATGAGCCCATCGCCGTATAGGATTCACACACTTTGCAGTGTGCGAGTTTCGCGACGATTTAATTTGTATATACCTAGTAAAGCCGGGTTCCAAACCCAAAACGTGCCAATTGCATGTTTAAGTATAAGACTACCGTACGTACCTAGTATACGACTTTTCATTAACTGTAGCCGCATCTTTCCTCAAATGAAAATTACTTTTGTTTATTTTGATCAAACGAATAATTTTTTTCAAATTCAAATTCAAAGATTTTTATTTCAGTCCATGGTCCATAGGGTTAGTAAGTACAATTCAACTTAATTCTAATGTTAATAATACAATTTAATAATACACAATTCACTTCTTATTTGCCGTTGAAGTGTTTTGACCCAATGTACATTCATTGGTGTGTCAAAAAAAAGTAAAATTTTATAGTTCCAAAAAATATTATGAGCAGATAAATGTATAATATATAATGTATAATATAATAACTTTCTATAAATGTGTGAGGAAAGAAAATGAATACAATTCACGTCTTTTAATCCCAAAACCAGGGTAGGCAGAGGCACTTGAGGAAATATTTAATGTTCAATTACATTTTCGGTCAGAAAGTACACTCCTAACGATCTACTACCTAACGAACTTTCATTCTGAGGGAATTTCTCTTCCGAAGCACAATACGAAAACATTTCACGCACAAATCGGAAGTCGCGGGAAACCATTTCCCGCGGGAACCAATCGAATTCTACCGCGCAAATGTATTCCAAACACAGACTGTACCTACAATCTATGCGGCAAACATACTATTCTAAGAAAACCGGCAATCGCGAGGTTGTCTCCATCTGTCTGCGAAAATTACGAATTTCCCATTTACGAATTGCTGTGGCATTTTGAAAACTTTATTTTCAATTTGGCGAAAGGGCTTCTTTCAGTCTAACTTAAATTTTCTGGAATGATTTATTACCAGCAATAAGATCATCTGAACTTGACACTTGAACTGTCAAAATTCCATTAGAAATAGGTACAAACGGTACTGGTGATGATTGTTCTGCTTTTGATAATAATACTTCACAGCTTGCAGCAAATTGATTCTTTACTGTCATGGAAAATTAATAATATTTTAACGCAGAATTAAGTATCTCTGTGTTTAACTCAGCTAGGTGCTACAATTCTCCTTAAATAGTGGTTTTGGTGTCATCTAAAGTGCCATTATTGCGTCCGCATAACTTGACTAACTTGAATAACCCCATACTTAACCCTATTTGCTCTGTTTACGAGGGAACGTCAGGGAGGGTCTTCCTACGATGTCCCGGGCGAGCCACTAGCGATAAAGCCTCGGGTCCCTGTTGTTAACCACAACAAATAATGTGGTTGCTTTAGAGTTATTGGTACAAGTTTGAGGAAATGAGAATCAACTGCGCAAACCCATACTCCCCCTGCGCAAGTCAGCATGCGATCATTATGATGATCAGCTTCAATTAATTAATGATGGACCGTTCAATATTGAATCAAAGACGCTTAATTTCACATGTGCTTTATTATCGACAATCGATTAACATTAAGAGCAATATGTGCAATTTTGACGTTTCAGGGATGCTTTAGTATTACTACTACTATAACGAAGGCAAGTTGAATGTTTATGTTTGGTTAATGTCGCGCCGTTAAACTTTTAATATAAGTATTACTATCATAAAATATATCTAAAAAATACTCCATAAGTTACTATGTCTATCTTATCCAGCAGAAATTGCTTCGAATGCGAGGGCGGAGGTCCGGAAGACTTCGGGATTTGGGTCTGGGAATTTCCCCACTTGTGATTGACGGCGCCAAATCACATCGAGCAATGGATTTCGACGGCAGCTTCGAATGATTTGTAATGTTTCTTCCGACGGCCTGCTTCGGCTCTCCTAAATTCAGTTGGACTCTACCATCTTGTAATAAATTCAAAGCGAGGGTCTCTGTGATGTTTAAGGATATCCCTTCCCACATTCTAGATGGACGATGATTGGTCTTGAACACACTGCGTATTTTTCATAGTAAGTGACAATATTTGAACTTTGTTTAGTGGATCGTGGTCAAAGTCAACGTCATCCGATTTATTTCATAAAAAATAATATTGGTTTTTCAGATCCTGTCCCTTATATATTTTATGTATGTGACCTTTTTATTTCTTTGTTATTGATTTTACTTTATATCTTTACTTAGGTATACTAAAACTGTTCAGGGTCCAATACTAGATTATTTCCTTTTACAAAAAAAAAACCGAATTTCATGTTTGGAAAGAAGTCTGTCTGTATGTGTGTCCGCAAATCACGTCATAACGGCTGGACAGATTTTGTTGAATTTTAGCACGCAGAGGCCTTATACATTGGAGTAACATTTAGGCTAATTTTTATTCCGTAATTCAATTTTGTTCCCGTAGGATCGCCCAAAAACAATAATTCCCAAACGCCTGAACATATCGTACGTAATGTATCACAAAAGGCTGAGTGGTCAACGGTCAACTTAAGTTGATGTGAATGTAGGGGGTTCGAATCCTCACGCGGGACATTTTGTTTTGTTGCTCTTTTTTGTACTTTTTCTGTGGAAAAAACCAAGTAGTCTGAATTTTAGGAAAAAAAATACTAGTTTGACAACAAAAAATCTTCGGTTTCGTAGGTACTTTTCATGGCACCTTCCGCTAACCTTCATCCATCCTCTATATATGCTCAAAAAGAAGAGACAAAAATAATGTTAGTGCCAATAATGGAGAAGTATTTATGAAATGTGAAACAGCGTATGTATGGTATTTGTAAAATATTTCACCTTCATTCTTAAAACTGCTACCTGATGACACTATTCCGCTATACTACACTATACACGTAGCGATCACGCGTATATTTATTTACTATTATTTATTTATTTTGTTATTACAGTATTCTTTGATAATTAATTACATAAAGTAACATTATTACAACCAAAGTACCTTTAAATAAAAAATCGATAAATCTGAAACGTTTCTCAGACGGACAAATTACACGTTTTACATTGTGATTAACTAGTAATAAATTAATATCGATTTATTTCCACCCGGTGGTTCTATCTATAGCATAATGAAAGGTATGAAGTTAAAGTTTATAATTTACGAGCACAGCTCTCCAGCCACCTGTTCGGGGTCGACAGCGGCTCGATTGTTGTAATGTTCACTCGTCGATTGTCTCGCTATCGCAATCATCGAACTATACTCTGATTTATAATTGACTGTCGCCTTGGCATGTTTTTGCAACAGTAGACTTCAAAATAATAAAAAAAATCCTTTTCGAAGTAGCATTATCCAGTGGTTGATAAAAACTGGAATGTCACATTTAAATTGACAGTCACGACAGCGAGCGAAGTTTTTGTAGCAGTGAATTAGAAATTAGTACCTGTACAATAGCTAGTGGACGTCCCGCGATTTCATCCGCGTAATTTAAGTTATTAACTCAAACTTGAACACCGACAGCACAGTAATAGTATATTGTTACAGAATATGGATCTTAGTTTCTAGCGCTGGCATTAGCTAGCAACCTGCCTTTTTTATAACAGAAACCACAAGTATAACAATAAAGTATGGTACAAATACAGACAGGCAGCTCAACTAATATATAAAAAAATTACGCGCTGAACGACATGTTAACTAATAAGTTTTTCGTACCTAGTAAGTTAGTTAGCAGAAGCGCAGAAACTCACCTAGAAACTCAGTACAGTGTGCGGTGCAAGTATTTCGCACGATAGACCAATAAAATCCTAAATTATCGTGAATAAAAATCATTAGATATTGAGTCTACCATTTTCGATAACGATTGAGTTATGGAAAAGATAATAGAGCCGCGTTTGGTTTCATCGATAGCGAGCTTGCAGATTTTGAACTCCTTATAAGTTTCTGTGCTACGATGAAGAAAAAGTTAAGCCGAGGATATTTCAGTGTAAGGTGTAGTGATCGATTAGCAAACATTACCTTTTTCGTCTCGGTGCTATAGACATCTCAACTTCCCCTAAGAGGTTTTCGCGACGAAATTGGACATTCAAATCGACCCACGCTCTATAATTTCTTATAAGTCGCATAAAAGTAATGTATCCATTGTGCATACCGTAGGTACACATATCTTGTAAAAGTTATTTTTTTTGACCAAGTAAATAAGTTAGTTTATTAATTTGGGGTAAGCAGGTACCTATTAGTTTAACGCGAATACGAACCACAAAGGAAAACCGGGTAATAATATATCACTTTGAAAATGTTTTCCGCTTGCACAAACTATGTTTTTCCCATTGTTATGGAGCCATAATGGCTATTAATACAGTTTTAGAGAATTGTAAATAATAGGTATTTGAACCGGGTCCCATTTAAAAAAATTGTTTTTTCTCGTCAATGCACGCCAATGTTCAGGGTCGGTAGTATTTTATTGGTTTCTTGTCAGATCTGACGCAACCTTTGTCAGCGTCATTCCTCCCTAAAAATATGAAAGATATGTGAATAGGTAGATATTTATTATACGTCCTTCGTAAAAATCCCAGTTATTGCTGCAATAAAATGTTAAGCTCTCGGTTGTATTTTATCTTGTACTAGATGCATATAAATGATTTACCTTTTATAAATCGATTCAGAAACGTATTTTAGAACTATGCACTTGCTTGATTTGATAACATTTGAAAAGAATAAGGAACTTTTAAACCCTGACTAGTCGAAGTAGACAATGTATGTGTATTCACCATTGTAATCAAGAAATAGACAACTTTTTTAGCTTACTAGCTACTAACAAAATAACAGATAGTAAAAAACATCAGAATGAAAAATGACTATGAAACACGCCTTTTCCGTCATATCTTATTAGAGCTACGAAAGTAAATCAGGTAACTACGCCTACAAGAAATCAAAAAGAACTTGGGCATAACCTAGAAAATGTTCCTCCCAGACACACTCGGCGTGTTAACGCCGGCACACCGCCGGAAGTAGGGAGACATTGAAATACTGTTACCTCGACTTGATATACGACTCTAAGTTGAATCTGAGTATACACGCAGTCACCTTTACCTCATCGGACCATTCACCTGAGCTTTTTTCTCAACAAAGATTCGCGTCAAAAAAGATCAAAGAACGCGCAAATGTAGCATTACGACGCCAAGAATTCATCGCTACGGACGTATTTAACCCCACTATATACTGCTGACTGAAGCTGGCACATAGCAAATAGAACTGCAGAGCAAAGTACGCAAGTTCTTGTCATATTGTAGACTGTAAGTGTGCGGGCTTCACCTAGCAAGCCCAAGGAATGTTTTCCTTACACTTGCGATAGCGCCAACGATGCCAACATTATTCCACCGCCCCCTCTGCAATCATCCGTCCCACTTCAACCTAATGACGCCAGAAAGAGAAGCTAAATCGGCAACTTCAGGTAACCGTCTTAACATTGGGCCGCGACCGTGACCGCCGCGTCGTTTGGGCCGTAATTACATACGAAGGTAAGTTATAAATTCTTTCACATGAATAAAACGGAAACATTGTAAAATACAGATACTTTTTGTTACAAATGTTTATTGGTACTTACGTTGGTTGACAGGTACTTTGGTCCTAAAGAATATTTCATTATCATTTGCATTCGTTATGTTCAAATCTAACTAGTCTAGAGTCATCTAGACTTCAAACGAAAAATGTTGATGTCGCTTTCGCCAAATTGAGAAAAAAAAATACTTTGGGTGAAGGATTCCAAAGAAATACGACTCGGAGATATTAAACAAAGAGATTCTCAAACAAAAGGACATAAATCTGAGGCGCGATTCCAGCAAATTCTAATAAATCCAAATTTGGCTCAACCCAACTTTGAATGTAAGCACATCACATGGAAATCTCATTTGAACAATATTGTGTAAAATGTAATTAGTGTGTTTGAGGAGTTTCCGAATTTGCTGAAGCCGGGAATTGCATTTCTATGAACATGTACAATACATATTATGTATGTGTAAAGTTATTATTAGGATTCACTTTACCGCTATCGGATGCGTTGGCATTTTGAACTCTACGATGTCGATGAACGATAAAATGTTTTCATTAGTTAGACTTTTCGAGAAGTGAGATGGGCCCATTTAAAACAAACTACTTAGTGAGGTAAAACAGCTGACCTACGTTATAAGTAGGTACTGATTAATTTTGAAACTTTCGACGAATTTCGCCCTCACAACGGAAAGCAGACAGTTGCCACTGAACTTAGAATTTTGTAAAACACTTAAACTGCCTTTTTCCTTAATCGTACCTTCAGTTTCTCTAACAGATAACTTATACACAGATAACTCCTGAACTTTCGTACACATACATAAGTATATTGTTCTCAGGAATTGCTATACTGAATTGTAAATTAAGGTCTGTTTGAGGGTGAAGGCCATTATTTTCTCAGTAGTTAAAAAAAGCACCGGATAGCTGTACAATGTTATGTATAAGTCTCGAGACCAGCGCGGTGAGATCCGTTTTGTATGTGCCATTCACCTAGCTTCGAAAGCACAATGTTTGATTGTAAAAGTTTCCAACGAACCAATACACAAGTTGTCTTTATAAATAAATTTATGATAATCGTAGTTTGTCAGTTTGTAACCCTTGCCGACGTTTATAAAGGGTGCATAAGGCGATTCCTCGGGGACTTCTCGGCTACAAGCAACTTCTTAATTAGGATGGCGCAAAAAGCCACTCCTTGGCTTGTACAAATAAGTAATCTTAAATGAAGTAGGTAAAGTAATTTTGACTCGGCTACTTGCCTGATGCTCGTGCATTTGTTAAAAGTAATTTGACATTACGACCTTTTGCCCGGAAATTTTCAGTTATTCAGAGGGAATTCACAAAAGCAAATTATAAAGATTCCATTATATTTATGACAATAGAGAAAAAAATTGGTCTACGCGATGAACGGACCGGCTGAATTTGTGAATTTATGCTCGTTTCTGTGAAGGAAACAATGAAATTAATAAAAAAATAACCAATTGTTTTGATAAGTCGGTAGGTAGGCACGTACGGGGCGCTTAGTAACGGTTTGCTATGAATAAGCATTGGAATTCCCTGATTATTACCTACTGGCCGCACTACACTAGAACTAGTGTAGTGTACCTTGATACTAACCACAACGGACGATAATACTGCTAATTGAATAGCAACGTAAAGGGAACAATGCCATGGCGAAGATGCATTGGAATTTCCCGAGTCAATGTCGCAGACTATCAAATTGGTAGGCACTTACCGACTATACGGTTATATTACATCTCATTAAAAACACTCCGTTGCGTGGCGGTTCATCCGTCGCACTAAAATTGATGAGCGGGTAATAAATATAGTGTACAGATTATGGACAGTTTATTTAATGGCCATCATATTTATGGTTTCACCAAGCTTGTTGTAACAATATCCGTGTTTCAATACGTAACTTATTTAGGTCACGTTGAGCTATGGGTCGGTACAGTTCATGATTACTTTTACTTTGTTTCTAGTCACTTACTGGATGAGTAAGAGAGATCTATAAATCATTACAAGCTGTCAAGTATTTCCCGCAAATTGATCATTGGGGCAAGCCCTCGTCAGTGGATGTCATGTGGCTGATGATGATGATGAAGTACTCTAATAGCAAATGCATTTACACCTAGCCCCTAAGGACTAAATGGAAATACGTCGATTTTGTGTTATTTATTTCGGAATACCTTTTTTTTCGGGATAACGAATTTCGGCTCACGAGTGTACAGGGTTTTCGCGCACGTCGCTGCGAGTGCGCTCGTACACACCTACGAGGATTCCACCACTACTGTGTTCTAGGCTCTGGAGCATTGTAGATATCTCTACCAAACCATGAATGAATGAAACAATACTGGTGCTTACTCTTTTAGAAACATATCACTGAAACTACTACACTTATTCCAAATTAATACAAACTATTGGAACTATGAGCGCTGGTAACATCGTCGCCTCCTGCTGTACGACCCTATGTATTTAGATCTTTAAGATTACGCAACGGGTTTATATTTATAACTTTTATATAATAAAACCACGTTATATGTAGATACATATAAATCAAATATAGTACTGTTGTCTCTGCAAAACTATTTGTTTTGCCTACGAAGTCGTCTTTGACCCGTATTGAAGAAAATAAAAACGTTTTAAACCTCCCCTGGCACGTTCCACGATAAGTTTCCCAAAAAAAAAAAAAAAAAAAAAAAAACCAAAAAAAGAAACCAAAAACCAAAAAAAAAATAAACCAAAAACCAAAACAAAAAAAAAAAAAAAACATGACCAAAATAACCAATCCGTTCCAGTTCGTTCATCTAGTTTTTAAGCCAGACTAACGAACAGCAATTCATTTTTATAGAATATAAAGGTTTATATGTACAATAAATGCATTCCTAAAGACAGAAAAATAATGTTAATAATGAATACTAGCAAACCATCGATTGGCGTGTCAGCTAGTAGCCTATGTAAATACACACATCAAAAGTGTCTAGGGATCAAGAAC
>SJJU01024309.1:0-10630 GCA_012932125.1 Conopomorpha cramerella | reverse complement strand
TGAAGTCGTTTCTTTTTTCTTTAAGTTCTTATCAGGTACCTATCCAAGAATACTTGTAAAATTCCCACAGGATGAGTTCTTGTTGGATGTGTCGGGGTGTTTTATTTATATAAGTATGTATTTAAAAGAAAAAAAATAAGTATATATTTAAGTAAGTATATCTCGTTATATGATTTCCATAAGACAAGTGCTTTAGCTACTTAACATGGGATGAAGGCAATGTGTGTGTTGTTGTAAAATATTTATTTATTTAATTATTTACACGAGCACAATGCGACTACAAAATGCGTTTATTAGTAATCAATTCAATATTTTCGATGAGTCACCGAAACCAACCCACGCAGTAATAGGTAGTGATTTCCATGTCGTTATTATTTCTTTCTCGATTCTTGGAATTACCAACAACGCCTATGTTAATTTATAATCTATCGTTAAATTGCCATTAGTAAATAGGCACTTTGAAATAGGTGTCACCTGACACGTCACGATTTTAGTTAACGATGGAGGTAACTAGCTAAGTGGGTAAATAGTTAACGAACTAATTTACGGTTTTATTGTTATAATGATCGAGCCTATTAACGTTTAGGATAACTTGCTCTTTTCGGCATAGATATTTATATTATACATATTTCCGTGTGAACTTTTTTTATAGGTTTAGCTGCTCGTGTTTGAATATAATTTTGATTTCCAGACAAATAGAAATGAAAGTGTGTCTATGCTCAAGTGGCTGGATACACTACTTGTTCTCGGAAGACCGTGGGTTTCCATCCAGTACCGTACTGGATGTGTACCAATGGAACACTTTTTCAGAGCCTATGTATGCAACGGAACGCTCATAAGGTGAAGGATGTGTGAAACCCGCACAACACAAGGTGTGTGAAATGTATAACGGCTATGGGTTAAATACACGTGGTGAACTGCGGGTATTTGCTTTGCCTACCCCACTTATCCCAAGTAAAAGGCGTGAAGTGTACATGAAATATCAAAAACTTTCGCAATTATAATAATATCCGTAACAATCACCGACTCTACAATTATTAACCTTTTCACCGCCAATGTCTTAAAAATCAGACACATTAGCTAAGTATGTGATTTTGAAGTTTATGACTATGAGAGCAGAATACAAAATCGTGAAAACAAAATTAATCTTCCGGCGGTCAAAAGCCTTTGCCTTCGCCATTGCATTACGAAATTCATCTATATGATTAATAATGATTTATTAATTATTTTATTACATTCGTTTCTATTCTTCGAGTTTTGTCCATTTCTATAATTTCCTCGAGTAGTCTAGTAAAGTCTACATACAGTGCAATTTATACTTTACTAGTGGACTTTGTCCTGACAAACGTTGTCCTGTCTTAACTATTAATCTATACTAATATTATAAAGCTGAAGAGTTTGTTTGTTTGCTTGTTTGAACGCGCTAATCTCAGGATCTACTGGTTCGTATTGAAAAAATATTTTTGTGTTGAATAAGCCATTTATCAAGGAAGGCTTTAGGCTATATAGCATCATGTTGCAACTATTAGGAGCGAAGAAATAATGGAAAATGTGAAGAAAACGGGGAAAATTATTCATCCTTGAGGGCTCCCGTTGCATGAGTTGCGAAAATAATGTATATTGGCGAAACAATATTTTCCGGAGCACCTAGTATGAATATATATACTTACTAATTTTAGTATAACCTTCAGGATGGCCTGTGCCCAGCAGTGGATGTAATTTTTGGTCTTTCATTAGAACCTTCACAACAAAGGAAGAATTAGCGAAATCGATCCACCCGTTCCGGAATTATAACATTACAACGAAAAGTGGCATTGATTTTTTATTTATTTAGATTTTAGTATACTTTAGTATGTAAGTATCATAATATCCAATAGACAATTCAGGTAACGTGCAAGGCGCGCTAACAAAGGAGTTCCACCGCATTGTCCCGGACTGTACTTGGAGCGGGAACGCTGCAGCTTGTGTCGGCCAGCACGCGATTTCCACCCACCGCACACCTCACCTCTACCACTGACTCTACGTACACAAAGTAAAATTTAAGAGAAAACCACTCAGCCCACGACATAACACAAACGAAATAAAAATTTACCTCTCCGGTACAAATTTACCTATGACCTGACTGCTAGTTTGTATAAAGATCGATTTTTTTTCGTTATAGTAATATCAGTTTCTTTGGGGAAAGTTGCTTGTTACCATGGGCGGAATGAATTTCTCAGGTTGATATTCCTTTTATTTATTTTTTATCACAATGAACAAGCGTTTGACCACCATCCTGCCTGATGTTAAGCACCGACGTGGTCTACGATGGAACACACTTGTTCATTAGGTACCTATTCACCCCAGTGACTTGAAGACCTTCAGATTGTACTGCGCAGGAAACAAAGACCCCGGCAAGTCATTCTACATCCTGGCGGTGCGCACTATGAAAGTAGACGCAAACCGTTTGGTTCGCGTAAATGGTAAATCCGCCTGGTATGACGTTTTGCCATTCTCCTGGTTGTCCTATTCTATTTAAGATATTACAATTTACCTAAATAAGTGAATAAAGGGCAGCTGCTAAATACTAAATACCTAGCCATTAGGTTTAAGAACTGGTTATTCCGTATTTTACATCTCAAGTTAATTTTGGGGAGGCCCGTGTGCAGTAAAAGACGTCAATAGCATGATGATGTATAGTTCATTTGAGCTGGGTACATTTTTGGATTAGTTGATGATTTAACACAATGATTAAGCGCTTGACCACCATCCTGTCTGATGTTAAGCAGCGATGTGGTCTACGATGGACTCTAATAAAGGTATCCATCATTCAGGATATCGCAAGTAAAATGTAATGCATCAGCTGCCTCTAATTCTGGCAATCGCCACGTTTGGCAGGCGGGTTGGCGATCGCAGTGGTGTTGTGGTTCAACTCACAGAGAGCACTGCTGACCGTACTCTGGAGAGTTCCCTCGGTCGCCTCTTACGACCCTCAAGACGGGAAAAGTTGGGCTGAGATAGTAACACAGTATTATTTTCGCCGGCTTAAGTGTTTTACGGCAATCTCGTCATAAGTATTAAGATTTTAAGTTAGAGCCGAAAACAGATCACAGTGGCGTGCAATTGAAGAGGCCTATGTCCAGCAGTGGACAAGTATGGGCTGATGATGATGATGAGAGCCAAGAAAAAATATACCAATGTAGGTAAAATTTTATTACCTTAAAAAGTTGCCTACTACATTTCATTATTGGAAAATAGTGGAATAAACCTACCTAAAGATGTACTCAATACTCGATATATTTATTGCATGAAGCTACAGGCCCGCAAATTATATGTAAGGCTTTAAGTATTTTTATCTATGGTTCCAAAGGAAACGACTCTTGACTTTTTATGTCTTACCTTTTTGATGTGCCAAAATCTTACATAGCTATTCACATAATTATTCATTGATCTAGACTGTACTTCAACGGACTAAGGTTCAAAATTAAGTGGGATCTATTTTCCCTATGCCTGGTAAATGGTTAAAAAGTTTCATTGAAATCTGTTCAAATGGAGTCGGTTCCTACGTGAGTAAGAGAGAGAGCTCTCTAATTGGACTGTAAATATTCGTTAATATAGTTTTTAAAGGTATTTGTATTATTTTAAACTCAATAATGTTTTATAAGAGCTCGTATATTGTAAAGAAAAGTGGAGCTGTTTTGTTACATGGAAGGGCTTGTCTATACGTTTCTGTGGTAATAGACAATCAAAATTTCGCGTCTACAAGATGCACACCAGAGTAATAATAATCGACCTATCAGAATTTGGGCGTCAGGTAACGCGAGACAATGGTAAGGCCTCAAAACACCGCACACAATGCTACCTGGCCCGCCGCTACAACATCGCTACACTATCGGCGCACGCGCACACTGGCGCGCGCACCCACACAAGCCCCACTACCTGCGCCGGAGTCACATTCCGACACAAACCGTCGCGATTGGCCGAGCCTTTGGAGGCTTCGATTTTTTTTTGTGAATTTGAATTTAGAAAGCGATTTTTCGTGTGTGCAGTGGTGTGGTATAGGATGTGCAGTTCCTGATTAAAAAAAGATAATAATATTATTATGATTGTAAGTATTTTTGTTTTATATATAACAAGTTACGCTGCAAGTGTTTTTTTTTTAATAATTTATTGTTGGAAATGTGCGTATTGTTTCTCTGCGTTAAGAATGAACAGGTTTTTCCTTATCTTCTGTGTGTGTTTTTTATGTCGTAGTTGTGCTAACCTTGTGTTCATATTTTATAGAGCCGATATGCGAAGTTGTACTCTTTGTTTTTATTTTAAATAATAGAGGAACAATAGAGATGTTTTCTTTTCACACTCCGTAGCAAAGTCACCTGCATAGGAAGTCGTCTTTTTTTATCCAATCACGTGATGGAATGCAAACGGTTCTTGTTTTGTATTTTCATTGAGCTGGCGATTAATTTAAGTCGATTATTTTGGAAATTGGACTTTGTTAATGTCTTGCTTAAAACTGTCACTTGTGTATGGAATTTGATAGAGCTTAACCCTTAAACAAACAAAGGCTAGTATATTCCCACTCGACCAACACATACTTTGAACCTTATTGAAAGTCTTCTTAGGAATTATCTGAAGATTTCAGAGAAGTTATCACAGAATAATGCATGTAACAGGACAGGACTCATACGTACCTATTAAAACGTTAAACAATAATTTCACATTGTACTTAAAAGCTAGATTTTATGATCAACATCATCCGGGTTTTTGTGATGGAGAGTCGGTAATTAGAATAACAAACGTCAATAGAGTCCAAAATCCATTAGAAAAAGACCTAACCTTGTCTGATTAAGGGTTTGATTTTCACAAAGCGAGGTTTTTATTATAAAATCTACTTCTTAAACTTTCATAGATACTTAAACTTTTTTATACAAGTTTAATTGTAATTATGTTATTAAAATGTGTCCCCAAAAGCGTTACGTAGATACGTGATTATTATACTTAACGCGTTTGGAAACCTATCTACTTATATTCATTGCTCGTTAGCTTTTTAACCAACTCCAAAATTAGGAGGTTTCTTCTTCAATTAATACCTTTATCATAACACAATGTTTTATGTCATTCAAGCGAAACAATGTATGTATCTTTGTTTGTTACTTCTTCACGCTAAAACTACTGACATGATTTTAAGAAATTTTACAATACAATAACTTACTCATTTCGGATTAATACTTGCACTATGTTTATCCCAAAAAAATATTGACGGAATTCCAACAAACGGCTGGTAAATCTCTAGGCATTCTAATATCCATACTAATATTATAAATGCGAAGTTACTCTGTCTGTCTCGCCTTCACGAAAGAAAGTACTGAAACGAAGTTTGGTATACAGATAGTTCAGAGCCTGAGAAAGGAAATCCCCTACTTTTGGGGAAAAAATGTAAATAAATATTTGCAGAAAAATGTTTGCTGGATCAGCCAGTAATAAATACATTAAGATATTTTCATATTTTAGTTTCATGCAATTCTTCTTAATAGTTAATGTACTCAGGAAATGAATCATTAGATTTCAAGAAACACAATCAGTAGGTTTAATTTACGATTCTGTTTCGACGTGGCTCTTACTTGGCTGTATTTACCTGTCCGGTTTTTTCTCAGTTCATCATATAATACCTATAAATAGATGTGGTTCGTCTGATCAAGTGACTAACCTTGGGTTTTCTGCTAAGGGCAACATGTCCTGCAACGTATTATGTATAGTAAAATTGGATATTTGCAAAAGGGGGGGGGGGGCTGTTTCGAATGGTTGAAGTTAGGATTTTTATTTAACCTAGCGGTCAAACCGCTGGAAGACTGATTTTCGTTTCACGATTTTGAATTAAAAAAATAAAAATATATACACTTCACGTCTTTTAATCCTAAAGCTGGGCAGGCAGAAGCACTTGCTAAGCTAGTGCCTACGGTTCACCATGCGTATTTAACCCAACGTGACAGGGGGTGAGACCATCGCCGTTATAGGATTCACACACCTTGTGGTGTGCGGGTTTCAGCACGATGTTGTCCTTCACCGTACGAGCGTCGTGTTGCGTACGTAGGCTCTGAAAAAGAGTCCCATTGGTACACGTCCAGTAGCCGGACTCGCACCCGCGACCTCCCGGTTACATGTCAAGTATCCGACCAACTGGACCACAGACGCTATAATTAGATTATATATTTTGAATTCTGTTCTGATAATCATAAACTTCAAAGTGACTTGTCGAATGTGTCTGATTTATAAGACCCCGACCGTGTTCTTCTTGATCTCTCTCGAAATCTTGTAAAAAAAATGACTGTCTGTAAAGTCGGTTTACGGACGGTAGTGTGACGTGACAACGTCAAACATTGCAGTAGTAGTAGTACACTCGCTTGCGGAACGGGACAATGACGTCATCTTTTCCGTGCATTCAGCCCGTAGTGTCGAGTTATTAAACGTTGTCACGTCAAAAACACAAAACCAGTTCAAAAATTAAGTTTTAAGAAGTTTTCTTACACCAAAATTAGGTGCATTATTCATCCTAACTTTGCTGAAACTTACCTAACGAGCCGAAGAGAAAGACGTCTCCATTACATAACACATACTCGTTCAATTCACATTGTTAACATTATGAAAAGATGTTTTGTAAACACACCCGCTTTATTAGTGAAGATGCCTCGCTCAGTACTAACACTGAGTAAACATATGGAGCTCCAACTATGGCCTACACCTGAGTATTACCCAGCCAATTCAAAAGAGACACAATTTGTCGAGTATTATACGACCAGATTTGTTAAATACAGGACAGGACAGTAATGTGTACATTGTTCCACTTGACGTATTAGGTCATGTGAATTGAATCAGTTATGAACTGAGCTGGGTTGACATGATAATTGTTAGAGTAGGTAGGTCAGAGATAAGTTTTGTCTTTTGCGTTTGTTGTGCAAGCATGAGAGTCGACCTTGTCGGGCTAATAGCAAAGGCTTTATCCGCCATTAGGTTGGCGATGCGACGTGTGTAGTGCGCTCCGTTAGCTCTTTACGTAACGTGCATTATCACTTTTTTATTTTGTTTCCATTTCAGCCATTTGTAATTCATAATACCCATATGGACTATCTTATACAAGACTAGACTAACTAACACAATGAACAAACGTTTTACCACCGTCCTGCCTGATGTTAAGCAGCGATGTGGTCTACGACGCAGGACACTTGTTCATTTAGGTCTATTCACCCCAGTGACTTGAACCTTCAGACTGTACCGCGCAGAAAACACAGACTCCGTCTAGTCATTTCACATCCTGGCGGTTCGCACTATGAAAGTAGACGCAAACCGTTTGGTTCGCGTAAATGGTAAATCCACCTGGTATGGATGACGCGTTTTGCCGTTCTCCTGGTTGTCCTATTGTAAAAACACGATATGGGTATTAGGTTATGCAACTCCGTAGAACTCTCTCCAAAATGCACCCGATAGAAGACAGATAGGCTCGCAACTTTGGGGGTAAAAGGAAAATGAAGCGTGGCGTCGAATTTTGTTACTTTCTTATAAACGTTAGGTATGACTGACTATGAATCAAATCGCATGAAACATACTGTAGTTATTTACAATTACGGAAATGTGCGCGAGATGATAAAATACCTTTGATGACGCATTCGTACGCGATAGTCTCATTCAAAATGTGTGACTTACTATTGTTTTGATATTTGACATCAACAGCAGCTCTAGCAAGGGCGTCAAGAAAGACAAGACATACACACATCAAAAGTGTCTAGGGATCAAGTACATTTTAGAAGATTGCAATCAAGAATATATTTTACAAAAACTGAATTCATTCATAAATTTATTCAAAATGTGGTGATAAGTCATTTGATACAGGCATGGGGAATTAGGTAGGAGACCAATCCTGAAGAATAGATTTGATTTAAATAAATTAGATTTTTTAGAGCTAAAAATGTTCTTGATCCCTAGACACTTTTGATGTGTAAAACAAATTCGCGCTGTGATTGGCTGCTATGTCACACATTGTGCAACAATGCTTGTATCAACCAATCGCAGTGCCTGGTATGTCTTGTCACGTCTTTCTTGGAGCGCTTAGGTAGTTCTGTATTACTTACTTAGGTCCTAGCAAACCCAGGGGGTACATAGGGCCTTGCAGATATCTCTCCATGTCCCTCTATCCAGCGCTGCGTAAATCTGTATTAGCAGCCGAAATTTGTCGACTTCGGCACAATGCAGCCGAAATCATTTGGTTTATATCATAAGAACAAGCGTTTGACCACCATCCTGCCTGATGTTAAGTAGCGATGTGGTCTACGATGGAGCACACTTGTTCATTCGGTACCTATTCACCCGCAACTTGAAGACCTTCAGACTGTAGTGCGCAGGAAGGTGTAAATCCTAGCGGTCCGCACTATGAAAGTAGACGACAGAGATTTTATTGGCCTCTTACTGTTTTTACCTTAAAAAAGTAACTTTTCTAAAAAGTATTTGACAATACATAGCACTGCATAGGTGGAAATTGTAGCCATGTTTGGACTGAAGTTTTGTTCAAATGTGTTGCCGGTAATATTAAATCTTCCAATCGTACTTAGAAATAAACCTAATGATAAGATTTTTTTAACCAAAGTCAAACAACTGTTAATTGAGAAAGCTTACTATAATATAAAAGAATACTTTGAAGACAACTTGTAATTTTCTTCCGTGTCCTCTCCTCCAATGTTTGCTGTGCCCATCAGGGTCCACAGTGCTGTACCTACTTATACGTATTTATATTATTTTTACCATCTAATGCTATTACCATTGTGGAACGCAATAAATTATTGAGTATTGAGTACTGAGTAAATGCATGCATACTTTGATGAGTGGAATACTAGGTAACACTATCTAAGAGTTACCCAGGTAATAAAATAGCAATAAAATCACGAAGGCGCGCTCATGAGATGTGTTATCTTAGACAGATAAGTACGTACCTACATTGTTTACATTCCGACTAGCATTATTGTAGTCAGCGCATGCACGGGAGGCACGCGCTTACAGAGATAAAAGTTTTATAAGAAAAATACGTGACAAAAAAAATAATCGTACATATTTTTCAACTGACTTCAAAAAAGGAGGAGGTTCTCAAATTCGTTTGTATTTTTTTATGTTTGTTACCTCAGAACTTTCGCCTGGGTGAACCGATTTGGATGCTTTTTTTCATTTGAAAGCTGGTGCTTCCCGTTTGGTCCCGTATAAATTTGGTTCAGTTCCGACAATGGCATCCATGAGAAAACCGTACATAAACAAATGAATATGTCAAATTTTACTAGTTGAAGTTTTCTTAAAGTTATTTTCGAAATGAATTTCACTCATCTTATCTGTGAAGGGTTAAGTCGAAGTACGTTACACATTATTTCTATTACAATTTGGAAATATACAGGCTCAGTAGTGACCTTTTCAGCGAAGTCAACCCATAACGTCAAATACAAATACAAAATGTTAATTGCGTTTTAAGCGTACAGTTAAGTTCTTATAATATAGGTTTACTTACAACTTAGAAGTCATTTTCTGACATTGCAATGTTTAAGGTACCTAGTAGAAGCTGCAGACAGGCACCTCTTCAGGTCCACGTCTGCAGCCTCCACCAGCCACCCACTTAGTTACTACCATTATTTAGGAACTTTATATATTTATATTACTAGGTATATATCTTATTTAAGTATTTGGAAGTAAACCAGTAGACAATAAAAATATAACAACTTTTAAAAAAATGTCTACTGTTCATAATAATTTGGTAGGGAAATGCCAATAATCGCCGCGCTTGGCAGGCGGGTTGGCGATCGCAGTGGTGTTGTGATTTAACTCATAGAGAGCGCTGCTGCCCGTTCTCTGGAGAGTTCCTTCGGTTGGAAAAGTTGAGCTGGGTTGGTTTGTTTGACACATTCTATCATTTTTAAGGAAAACGGGTATTATAGCGCGAAGATTAACCAAAGATAAGCATTTAGCTTACCTTCGTTGTTTGCCCGACGTTTCGACACAGTTACATGTGTCGTGGTCGCGAACTGACTGATAACGAAGGTAAGCTGAATGCTTATCTTTGGTTAATCTTCGCGCTATAATACCCGTTTTAAACTTTTAATAACACCAATACAACAATTCACCACACGGTTTACAATTTCATATAACAGCAATGTAGATCACTGCTTGTTCCGTAGCCGCTTTCCAAATCAGTGGATCTGCCTCATCTACGTATGTAAACTAAGCTATTGGCTATTGCGGTCGACATCGTCTTGCGATGCACGATTTCCTTTTATCACTACAACCATCCCCCATTCCATGCACGTCACGTCAAACATGTAACTAGAGGTAGATATCCACCCACATAAAGCGATATAGATACGCAAACAAACTGTGTACATAGATAGACAAGTTGGGTTAAATACAAGCTTGGTGAACCGTGGGTACTTGCTTTAGCTAGTGCCTCTGCCTACCCCTCTTTGGGATTAAAGGCGTGAAGTGTATTTATTTATTTTATTTTTTAGATAGACAATGCACACGTTTTTCATCCAACCAGGTGGATTACCATTACGCAACCAACGGTTTGCGTCTACTTTCATAGTGCGAATCGCCAGCATGTGGAACGACTTGCCGGAGTCTGTGTTTC
>SJJU01024307.1:0-17649 GCA_012932125.1 Conopomorpha cramerella | reverse complement strand
CTATAATGTAGTTAGTATTTTAGAACCATAATGCGGGATCATAATATATAAAACAATAATACCTGCTATAATAACCGAGTTATATGGATTTTTAAAAGCTTTTATATTGTCTATCAAAGATAATTTATTTTACTCAGCTAGAAATCCTCGGTTGTGAGATATTCACACGTGTTCTACGTGCGTATACAAAATTGTGGATGACCAGGATCTGTTGCTCTCGAGATTAATTATTTGAAGCGTCCGAATGGGCGCAGAAGTTTCAAAGAATATTGCACAATCTAAGACCCCGAGCAAAGGTTTTAGAAACGTTGTTGGGTTCATCAATACGAACAACTTTTTCAATTTAAAATGAACAGAAAAATACATTCCCCATACAAAATGTTATCCTTCGAGGCAAAAAAATATCTATTTTGTATCTCCACATTGTCGCCATAGTAAAAATTGTCTCTGGACTCGGGGTCCTTCTACACGCACTGTACTTTATTTTCTTTTCTTCCCACAACAACAAAAGCCTTCCTAATATTATTAGCTTATACAGTCTAATATTCTTCAAAAATTACATCATCCATGTAATTACGCACGTCGTATCTATTATTCAGCGAACGAACTGATCCCGTGACGTCACGTCACTACAGACAAGATAACTTTTGTTCCCGGTCGTCGTCGTCATTCGGAACGGGCACCAACCCTTATTAAACAGCCACGTACATTTTTAATTCGATTCACGTCTCAGGCCGTAAGATGCCGATTCTCTCCCGGCTTGTAGAAGGATCATCTTCAACCCTCCCTCCCCTCCCCGCAACACCCCTCCTACGAGGGACGAAAGGGCCCACGAGGGGGGCGCGGGGGTAATGTAATTGGCAGATTTGTGACGTCACCATTTGACACGCTAGTTGGGTTCCGTCAATTAAGTCCAGTGATGATTGAGCCGGCTGAATACCTTTTCTTTATGGCTGTACCTTTTCTTTATATCCCGTTTTTTATGGTTTTCGGAACGATCTTCACCTAGTTTTCCTTAAATCGAATCTTTCTATCTGTAGGTACCTTTTTTGTGCTTATATTATAAGTAAAAGTTTTATCGGTGTCACAGAATATTAGGTATGTTTTTAATTGTCGTCTATTAAAATAGTTTTAGAAGTACGATGTTAACTAGTTTATCTCTATCATATTTCAAAGAAATCCTTAAATACTACGCCCAGTTGAGAACTAAAATAGTAATCACCCATCGATTGTTATGACTTTGCCTATTCGTACACGATAGAGCCGCAAGCAAACATCTCAAGCAAAATTCTACGTATAAATTTTCAATCAACCTTCGAAAACTCGGCCCGAGTTTGTTTGTAATACTTACATACCTTACGAAGCAAGAAACTTCACTATTTCCTCTAAGTATAAAATCAACACAGAACAAATCCTAGAACGATTTCCACGAAACTGTTTCAGCGGCACCGATTCAATATAAACGAATCACAATATTCCGCATTCCAACTCGGCACATTCCAGGCCCCCTAGATCCACCTGCCACTAGCTAGCTAAATCTAGACTTGTATATAGACAACTAGATGTATGTAGGCATTGAGCTAGTGGTAGGTGGCAACAATTCAGTCAGTCGGGACAAATGAAACGTAGCGCGGGCCCCGAGAGCACTCGAGCGGACCTCGCGGCCTAGTGTTGGAGAAGTTAAGTCGATATTGCTAATGTCGATAGTTTCATTAGCTGTTAGAGTCTGAGAGATTTATGTTGGATAGTGATAGTAACAATAATGAATACTGATATTGCCACTTATGTTTTTTTTATTTATATTTTTTTTATTTATATATCTAAGTTATGACTACAACACACAGAATAATATTTACTTTCTAAATTATTGATTTATGGCCGGTCCGCCACTGTACATACCCTAGATGCCTTCGTCGATTACTATACTGCTGGCGTAAAGTAATACAAATAAAAATGCATTTTATATCCATGTGTCATGCGAAATGACATACATATAACGGGCCGAGGTAAGCAAAAGTAAAGTAAGTAAAGAGCGTGTAAGTTCGCGACAGTTCACACAAACAAAAGTGTTAAGCGAAATACGTTTCAGTCACACTATTGGAATGCAATAAATTAATTTATACACTTACTGGTTATTGGTGACGTCTCTTTTCGTAAAACATTGGTGAATTTACATAACCGATTATTACTTCGATCCGCGGAATGTTTTTGAAAAGTGGTGTGAAATTGAATTTTAATTTAAATTCGTCATGTACTTATCCGAATTGGCTTTTAAGTAATTTGCAAAACGTTCGAGCTTTTGTTAATTGTTTTTGCTTTACACTACAGTATAGATGACTTTTTGCGGTTTCATTATCGCTTCCACAGCCTGATATTATAATGATTAAATTTTTAAGCACTTTTCTATTCGTCTATTGTGATACATGCATGCATGCTTTGCCGAAAGCAAAAAAAAAATGTGCGTCTAATATCTGCTGCATACAAAGCACGTGAAAATATCATATTCCGAGTTCCCCGTAGAAAAATAGGCATACGCATATGTGATTATGAACGTCATTGAGTTCATTCTGTTTTGCACCAATACGTTACTAATTAAACTTGTACCTCTGTAACGCTTATGTATGAATCACGACTGACAGTAAAATTCCAGCACTTTTCAAATCAGCTTTTCGTATTTCGAACACTCGAATCCGCTATCAATTTCACCGACGGTGTCCCATCACTAGTCACAATTGCTTGGCATGCTCCTACACAAATGCACTTTGTCTCGGCGCGGTGCCTTCCTGTACACACCTATCCAGGTTGCATTGTGGAATTCGCCAGCTTTGTGTGAGATGTGTAACTACTTATAATCTTAGGAACGGTTACTCTGTACACTTCGCGTCCGTAAACAAAAGCGTGATTCTCGCTGAAATGGCGCCGCGTGAAAGTCAAAATGGTTGGGCTAATTAATTACTGTACTTGGAAACTTAGTACTTTTCGTCAATATGTTTATTGTGCAGTTGATTATCAATTTAAGTACTCAAATTATGTATTCAGTGACCAGTTAAGGCAGTAATATAACCTACCCACCTGGAAAACAGGCGTGACATATACCATTGAACCTATGATTGTGAAGTACGCACATCTATTATGAACATCTAAATATCTATTACCATAAAAAAATATTGCTTTTCGTTAGTCTCTTCAAAACTTAAAATGTCATTGTTTTCCAATACTCGGGGTACAATTCATTCTATGGTAAAAGAAATGTTGGCGGGTCAGTTAGTATAAGTATAATATAAAAAATCCCTGTTCTTTAGTCTTTTTTTAAACGCAGTAAACAGGCATTTGACCACCATCCTGCCTGATGTTAAGCAGCGATCTACGATGGAGCCCGCTTGTTCATTAGGTACCTTTTCACCCGCGACTTGAAGACTGATCACGCTAAAACTCAAGAACGGCTGGTCCGATTTGGCCAATTTTGGTCGTGAATTATTCGTGGATGTCGAAAGATGGACAATAAGGTGAATAAATACGATTTTTTTTCCTTATCAGCTGTATTTCTTCAAACAAAAAGTTTATGGCAATATAAATGTTCAAAACAAACAGGTAGTGTTCAATATATTTTTGTCACTTTCAGACACCATTCGATGTTGTACTGAATGAAATGCCGAAGGATACATTCAACGTTTCTACGTAATAGTGAAACACAACTAGGTAAAGAATTCAAAGAAAAGGTGTATCCTGGATAGTCTAAGAAATGTACATCGTTCCTATTCTTCAGTGACAGTGGAAAATCCTTTCGGCAAAAGAAGACAAGTCTCGGATCAAACGAAATGGAGCATGAAGACGACATAAAGAGAGTGGACAGTCACAGATATTGATTTTTATTGAATGTAAAATGTTTTCTCTAGCTCGGCACAAAATAAACAAAATATGTCAACAATAAAGTACGTAATTAGATGACTTCGCCTTCCACTCCTGTTTTAATATAATATAATAATGATCCTACATACCTATATTAAAATTGCGTTTTTTGTGACGAGTTACATGGAAATTAACGTTGTTTTGAGATAAATAATTGTTCAAAAACATTTTCAAAACTCGAGACAGTCATTTAGCCCGAAAAAAAATGATCACCTCTTCAAACAAAGTGACCTGATTGCCACGTGATATGTAGAGCTATTTTGTTTTTCGTTTTTGTCAATACGGTTCCTTAGGGAAAGATATTTAGTACTAGCATACCGCCCGCAGCTTCGCCCGCGTGGACCTCGGTTATATTGCGGTATAAAGGAATATTTTTGTTTTCCCTCGGGAATATAATTTTTTTCCGAGATATAAAGTACCCTATTATTTAAACCGGACTTCTAACTATACGTCTGCAAAATTTCAAAGCAATCGGTTCAGTACTTATGGCGTGAAAGCGGAACAAAGAAACAAACTCACTTTACCATTTATGATATTAGCAAGATTATGGGCTGAGTGACTATCTCGAGATCTTTAACTATATCTTATTTTTTTGTATCATCGTCATCAGCTCATACTTGTCCACTGCTCAACATAGGCCTCTCCAATTGCACGCCACTCTGATCTTATATCTTGTGTAAAAAATAACCATAAACTCTAAAGACATTGAAAGGAGTTTCAAATTTGGGTAAACTAGGCTAAAATACCTTAGAGTGGTAGACTGTACGCGCAATTTCTAATAAAGAACTAACTAAAATGTTATTAAATGTTTAAAACGGGTATTATAGCGCGAAGATTAATCAAAGTCAAGCTCGCGACCACGACACATGTAACTGTATCGAAACGTCGGGCAAACAACGAAGGTAAGCTGAATGCTTGTCTTTGATTAATCTTCGCGCTATAATACCCGTTTTAAACATTTAATATCATGTCAGTGCGCGTTTCCTTAAAAAATGAGTTAACTAAAATGTGTTTCACAAAAGTGTATCGAATATTCTATGTGTGTAAATATCGATAAAGATCGCCGAACGTTTACCGCCGCCGAGATTGATGAATATAGATGTTCCTGAATCGTATAAGGCGTATAATCTATCGTCTCTGTCTCTCCCTTTTGGGAGACAGACGTAAAAATCTAAGTTTATGTATGTATTTTTAATAAACACAGTAAAGCAGCGATGTGGTCTACGATGAAGTACAGTTGTTCATTAGGTACCTATAAATCCCTGACTTGTAGACATTCAGACTGTACTGCGCAGGAAACATAGACTCCGGCCGGCAAGTGATTCCACATCCTGGCGGTTCGCAGTATGAAAGTTGCAAGATGCAAACCGTTTGGTTCGCGTAAATGATAAATCCACCTGTCATGGATGACATTTTGCTTTATTAACCTTTTCACCATCAATATCTTATAAATCACAGACACATTAGACAACTAATTTTGAAGTTTATGATTGAAGTCAAAATCGTCAAAACAAAATTAACCTTCCGGCAGTCAATAGGTTAAAAACAACACAATCCACGCTAAACCACCTACTCCTCTTCTCAAACACATTGTACAGATGATCACGAATGATCGTTAACACTAAACTGCAGCAAGTACTACCAACGTACCGTAAAATAAAAGCTAAATGCTGGCTTGGATTAAATCTAGCTTCCAACACGCCTATTGTTTCTGTGTGTACGTGTGCATGTGCGAATGAGTCTGTGTGCGTGCACTTGTTTGTAGCGAGTGTGAGTTTGTGAGTGTTTATTTGTGTGTGTGTGTGTGTGTGTGTAGTGTCTCGAGCATAGGTACTTCAGCTTCTTCCTGGAATAATAAACTGCTGTCCGAGTTTTGTAGTTTTATGTGAAACGTCCTTTGCTTAGGAGAATGGGGACAATTGTGTGACACTGAACATTCCCCGTTCAGGGAGACCGCACCAATTATTTATACAGTTCCGTTACCCGTGATGCAATCCTTTTTATGGCCTACAGCGTTATTGGCAAATTGAATAGGTTCTAGAGTAATTTTTGCCCACATTTATTAGTTGTCGGGCTGTTTAGACCACATAAGTTTTGGTTTTGTGGTCGACTCGGCACGCAATGAACTAAGGGTTATGTTAATAACAAGAAAAGGGAAGAAGTAGCCCACAAAAGAATGAACTGCGAAGAAAGTTTTCAATAAATCTCACCGTACGTGTGAAAGGAATTACCTTAGCCCACTGTCAGTGTGTCGAAATAGGTCGAGTTGACTATAAAAAAATATATATGTAGTCAATTCAGCCCGTGGGCTCAGATTAATTGACCCTGGAATCATTTACAAGAAAACATGTGTATGAAGTAAGAAAACATAATATGCAGCAGGTGATAAATATAGGTACGGTAAAATTGGAGAGGCCTATGTCCAGCAGTGGACAGGTATGGGCTGATGATGATGATGAAAATTGCCTTAGGTATAGCCGAAAACCAAAATAAAGACTGAAGAAGAAATTGAGAAAATTTCGTTTTTGAAGTTTAAAGTACGCCATGTTTCGGCACTGCTATGATAACATTCCTGATTATTCTGACTTTAGTGTCAACTTGAAGTTGACTCTTTTATATAAAAAAATAATACATTAGAAAATTGTGTTGAAATTCTACAATATTTTCTTCAATTCCGCTGAACAGATCATCATCAGTAAAGCATTATAGGTATCGCAGACGAAAATCGAACCAGCTACCGTCATCCTAGAGGCAAATGACCTGACCATTAGTCACTATGACCGGCGATAACGGTAATCGATTGGCAATATACATTTATTCCCACAGGATGTAAATAAAGCACATTATCCAATGACGATCACGCTCCAACGAACTCCTGGGTCATTGTGACCCGAGCCTAGTCTAGGCAAACAGAATTTATTCATCAATCTACTAATCTGAAGACCGCGACGTAATCGCCTCGGCTAAGATTAGATACAATTACTTAATAATACTGGCAGCTGAAATTATTGTCTAATCTTGTCGCTAGTTACGACATCTAGCGACGGGACTTGACAACTCATTAATATGATTACTACAATTTCACGTAGTAAGGTAATTTGGGGCGAACATTGTAAATTGTACAACGACGTGAAATAAATCACTGTACAATATGTAATATAATTTATATAATGTACATAGCTGAGTACACTTCAAGAGGTGAGACTTATTTAAGGAAATGTCACGCGACAGGGTGAAATGTGGATAGTTTTCAATAAAGTCTACATCTGCCTTACCTAATGAACATACAGGATGATTCAGAAATATCATTTTAAGAGTACATTTTAACAGTCAATGCGACTGAACGAATGAAAAAAACACTCTTACATTTTTGTATGAAGAGGTTGAATTTATTTTCGTCCGAGGTCATTGACGCCTGCTGAAATGTACTCAGTAGGGGCTAAAAAAACAGTAGGCGTAGGCTTCGTAAAAACCGTATTACTGCAACACCATGTAATACATCCCTAAAATGAAATATAAAAAACAATGGAACTTTTCATTGTAATTTTATAACTCAGGAACGGGTTCACCTACCTATCCAAACCAAATGTTTTTTGCACTATGTAGTAGATGCTGTATATGAAGTTTTCACAAAATCAGTGGAGCGGTTTTTTTATTATTTCACTATTTTACTACCTTAAATTTGATATGTAGCGAATCACGTACCTTTTTTTTGCTGACGAGGTACCTAATCATTGTGAACACCCTGCCGCTGGGGACGGTGACGGGATAGTGTCACATTTCTACTGACTAAACCCAACTCAGTTATCGCTGGATTTGGTTGGGTCCTGGATACCTGGAACAGCCTTCAGGGCCCACCCCCCGAGCGTGGGTTTCGGACAGTGGTTCGTCCACTCTAATACACCTCTTTCACGACCGATACGGTAACGCCGACCATCGCGGAACCGTTTGTGCCAGTGCCCGCAGGCCTAGCACGCGCCTTAAGAAAGACATGACATAGAACAAATACGCGCTCTGATTGGTTGTTATGTCATGCTTTGTGTGACTCAGCTAGTTTCAACAAATCGCAGCGCGTTATATGTATTGTCACTTATTTCTTGGAGCGCTGTGCTAGGGGGGCTGGAACGACCAGCGAAGCACGTACCTGTCAGTTAATACAAAGTAGAAAATAGCATCAACTGCGAAAGCGCGACCTAAAGTACCAATCATTAATTTCAACATTTCGCCTCGACCCTGAAGATAGCCTTGTACATCTCATACAGACTAAATTCTATAGTCTATAGCAATAATAAATGAATGTCTTAAGTCTGTTCGTACCTACTATTGTATAGCTTATCTATCCAGTCGACTGTTTGCGACATTTTACAGTGGGTCGTAAAGAGGACGCTCGCTCGTAAACGGGGCCTTACGGGGCAACACGTGTAAAGTGGCCGTTAGGCCCCCGGTACGCCGTGACGCCGAACGCTCCGGTGTTCAGCTGTATTGAAGTGATGCTTGTCTCTGCCTACCTCGCCCCGTGACTTGACGTGATTCATGTTATGTTGTGTTAAGTCATCATAGGTGGCTTCGACTGTAGGACATGTGCCTGTCTTTCGTCTTTGAACGATCAAATTGACATTGTTGGTACATAAATAGATCTGAGGTTTACCTCAGATCTATTATGTACCACGGATTTTCGCCCACGGTTTACCGTGATCTGGTGTAAGTAATATATTTCTACAAAGTCTGTCATTAAATATCGGTAAATAAAGTAGGAGTTTTCTCTTCTCCCCAGCAAAGGACTATACATGTACTATGACTTCACTATACCTAATAATACATTTAACATCGCCTACCCAAAACGACGGAAACCAGAGATTTGGAAATACTTAAATAATTACTTGAATATTCTTTAAGAAACAAAACCAAAAAAGAGCGAGTCCTAATACTAACGATCATAGAATAAATGGAATGGGGTTCTGACAGTTTTTTTAAACTTTTCTTTATTATTTATGGTCCACTTGAAAAGGATTTCTAAAACAACAATTTGATGACACGATAATGACCATACAAGCTATTAAAGTTTCTACAAAAACAACTGAAACTGCTCTGTTGAAATCACGGAGCTTCCACCAGTTAGTGTACATTCCAACGATTTTAAAATGAACACAAAATATTGTGACTGCCAATAGTTTCCGTGCGGTTGCACATTTCTAGCTGGTAAATGTTTCACTTTTATCAATGAAAACCCGTTCAAAGGATTAAATTGAACAGAATTCCGCTCGAACAAGGCCACCGCCGCAAACGTTTATAAAGCTATTATGTTGATCTTTAAAGTGCTTCCAAGTACTATCTGCTTAACGAAGTGCGACCACAAAACAGTGCCGATTAATTGACCGAGTCAAATAAGAGCGGTCAAGTACACGTGGACCAGCCAGCTCGCTAATGGTAACACTGCAGGGCAGCAGTTCAAACTGGCTGAACAAATTATAAACGTTAGTTACCTTCGAATTATTTATACACTGAATTTTCCCATTTTGGGACTTAATTATGTACAGTAAATTATTTTTGTTGCAGAGCGAACAAGCGTTTGACCACCATCCTGCCTGATGTTAAGCAGCGACGTGGATTACACTTGTTCATTTGGTAGCTATTTTTCCCAGAGACTTGAAAACCTCCAGACCATATTGCGCAAGAAACACAGACTCCGGCAAATCATTTCAATTACTGTTGATTCGCACCATGAAAGTAGACGCAAACCAACAAATTAGCTTTAAGAAAATACTTGACTATTTTAGTCATAGGAGAAGGATAGAAGTAAGAAGAATATAGCGGCATATCAAGTATATTCTAAAACCTAGGGTACTGTAACTTTGTCTGTTCGCTGGATCCTCGTATTGCCCACGAGGAACCAGCGAATATACTATCGGTATGCAGTTTTCCTCATGGTATTTCAATACGCCGACACTCTGTCGGCAAAAACAAACACCCATAATTCGATATGCTGTGGAATGATACCCGTTTTTTTTAGACACGATGACCACGCGTTTGACCACAATCCTGTCTAATGTTAAGCCATGTGCGCATGTTCATTAGGTACCTATTTAACCGTGACTTAAAGACCTCTAGACTATACAGCACAGAAAACACCTTTAAGAAGTCCTTGAGAGCCTTCAAAGTAAATGGGTATGTTTTAGACAGTTAAGCCCCTATTTCCTTCTTAAGACACGAACAAGCGAGGAAAACTATGCCTAACCTCTAATCGTTTAACTGATGCGAAAAATAGAGACGAAGAAAGAGATGGTCTATTTTATTTTACGTAGTATAGGCAAAAA
The DNA here is from genome assembly GCA_012932125.1 of Conopomorpha cramerella. Lineage (NCBI taxonomy): Eukaryota > Metazoa > Arthropoda > Insecta > Lepidoptera > Gracillariidae > Conopomorpha > Conopomorpha cramerella. The sequence goes on along the minus strand of SJJU01024307.1, from coordinate 7,426 downwards.
CACAACACAGCGCCGTGAGATCGGTCAGTCGTATCAAAGTGTCGGTCGAACGCTGACGACGCCGGCTGCTGGATGCCCTTTCAAATACTTTCCACTTCACACCAAAGCTAAAACCCAGTGACTACGGCGGCGGCGGCGTTGTAGACTGGCCTTTTTTTTTTTGTTGTTGCAAAATAAGAACTTTCTGTTGCCCAGTAACACTATGAGCAGATGATGTGCCGTGAAGAATTTGTTGGTAGAATTCTATGAATGGTGAAATTATTGTTTATTATTATCGTGTAATGGTTTCTTGGTGGGTTGTGGCCATAAGAATTCTTTAAGTAAATTTCCTCTACAGTAAACGATTGCATAATAATATGATTTTTTATTGGGTACTAACAAAAAATAAGCAATACACTCGAGAGCAAAAATTCCGTGTCACACATAATTTTGTATTCAACAATCTTATCAATAAAGCTTTAAATCCTATTAAGGTTAAATCGGGTATTGTAACGCGAAAGTTAACTAAAGATAAACATTCAGCTTACCTTCGTTGTTTGCCCGACGTTTTGACACATGTGCCGTGATCACCAGCTGACTGGTACGGTAAGCTGTCTTTGGTTAATTTTCGCACTATAATACCCGTTTTACCTTTTAAAATTATGTCAGTGCCCGTTTCATTAAAAAATGATTGAAAATTACGATGTCCTTATTAAGATAAAAAAATATGAGGCGTCTAAGTGCCACGAAATAAAAAAAAAGATCAACAAAATCACAATATTGAAGACCTCAATTCCCCAGACATGTGTTATAGTATCTACTAGATATAGTCAACATAAAAATTGTGAGGTGTTCCGAACAAATTCAAACTCCCAGAGGTCTCTGTGTCAGGTGACTAGATATCTCACCCGCATCAAAAGTGAAGGCCATTTGCACATACCAAGAACCATCTTTAGCTGAACATACATGACGTGACGTTTCTATCACTGGCTAAGTTAATTTAAACTGGTTCTGAATATATAAAGGCATCCGTAGTAAGCCCAAGAACTGGATCCAGGTTCACTAACAATAGATTCACATGCAAATCGAAGATGCCGACAGAAATGGGTCCCGACCTTGTCCCGACTTCGAGCACTTCGCGACTGGATAATGTTAAGTACATTGTGGTGACTATCCTTCTACTGTATAAGTGGGAAAACATTCCGGGACTCTCGTGTAGACAACACATAAATATCTCGTATACGTTTTTAAAATCGTATAAAGTATATACTGTCGCCATACGAAGAAAGGGCGTAACTATATATTTTGTTTCATGGGAATGTGCGCTTACCACTAGATTAATTCGAACTAATAACGCTCATATTCCCATGATAACAAATTTAAAGTTACGCCCTTTCCTCGTATGACGGCAGTATATAGTTTTATATTACTACCTTCAAAAGTTTTATGTATGACCCGGAATTTTTGCTCACGAGTGTAATGTCTTTGGTAGGTATTATTTATAGACCACTAGCTATCCTGACAAATATTTGTTTTGCCTTTGACGTCCGTGTATTGGAAGAAATACACCTTTTAAACCTTCCCTGAACTTCCACGTGTGATCCAAGACCAAAAAAATTTGCCAAATCGGTTAAGTCTTTCTCGAGTTTTAGCGAGACTAACGAACATCAATTCAATTTTAGAAGATAGAAGATTATACATAATTATACTGTTTAATATTTTTTTCTGTATCGCAATAAGTGCGTTTTGGCTCTGTACTGTTAGACTTTTTGTTTTATTGTATGAGAAAACTATAAGGGCCTTACCAATAATGGCGGAATAGCTATTTCAAAGATACACAAAGCTCAACTTAACTTGTCAGTGGTATGTCAAATACGGAATCAGTTCAAGTAGACCTGTAATAACCGTTGTGTAAGTGACAACGAGTTTATTGGTAAGGGGGTAAAAGTCTTACTGCAGCCCTAGCACGCGCGTCAAGAAAGACACGACATAGAACAAATACGCGCCGTGATTGGTTGCTATGTCACACAACGTGCGACTTACCTTGTTGCAACCAATAGCAGTGCCTGATATGTCTTGTCATTGCTTTCTTGCAGCGCTGTGCTAGGGGGGCTGGTTGAAGTCTTAAGAATTATTTTATCATAATTGGATGATTATTTTCGAGGATGATTGATTACCGCTAGCTAACTTGTATATCCATTTCTGCCTAAGTAGGCAAAGCTACGTAAGGCCAAAGTATCACCCCGGTTCAGAAATCAAAAAACTATATTTAAAACAGGGCCTTCTGCAGATCGGATTGGAATTGTCGAAATTTATAGACTGCTGTGTTACTTTATTTAGCTTTATATTTGTAATGTATAAATAATATACACTTCACGCTTTTTAATCCCGAAGCGGGGTAGGCAGAGACACTTGCTAAGCAAGTGCCTACAGTTCACCAAGCGTATTTAAACCAACGAGCCCATACACGTTTTAAGGTTCACACACATTGCGGTGTGCGGGTTTCATCATTACGATGTTATCCTTCACCGTATGAGCGTTGCGTTGCGTGCGTGAGTCCCATTGGTACACGTCCAGTAGCCGGACTCGAACCCGCAACCTCCCAGTTGCAAGTCAAGTATCCGACCAACTGGACCACAGACGCTCTTTGCACAATAATTATCACATAATATACCATCGCAATAGCAGACTGCCATCTGGTAACCTTCCAGAGTGCTCTTCAAGTTTTGTGCTGGTAATTGAGTACAACTTTGCCATCAATGTGTATGTTTTACAAACCATTACCCCGCGCACAGTATTTTGAACTTCATTACCTATTTGCCACTTTTGTTACGGCGATCAATTTCGCATAACAATAGTAACTAATGTCGATACAACGCAAACAGTGTGCGAATATTGCTGGCAATATGTTTTGTCCGCCTCTGATATTCATGACGTCGGGCTTGTTGGGGAAAACGTGGGCTAAATTACTCGTTTGCCGTTCTTTAACACATTAATTTATGACTTTGTTCATATTATGTGTTTTAACACGGCAGTGATGCAAAAATAAAGTTTCACAACAAGTATATGTTGTCCACTGCTGAACGAATGCCACCCTCAGTAATTTCCATAATCATTTGAGGGTTGGCGATCGCAGTGGTGTTGTGGTTTCACTCACAGATAGCGCTGCTGCTCCCCCCCCCTCCTTCTCTGGAGAGTTCCCTCGGTCGTCTTTTACGATCCCCATGACGACGGGAAAAGTTGGGCTGTGGCGGTGACACATGTATTCTATTGGCCGTCACGGCGGGGCTAATTTACCTATTTATCTAGTACTCAATATAATTTATCACCATTAACAGATAATGGACAGGCAATGAGGTAATGTACCCACTAGTATTTTATTTCTGAAAACATTACAATTCTCCAGAATAGAGACTTAATTTATTACCTATTTCTACAGAAAAGACCTAAGTAGACAAGCCATAGAAATCGCTCGTGTATTTATAAAGTATTAAGAATTTATAAGTACAACGAAAATAGTAGGTACTTTGATTTGACGTCCGTCTATTGTGAGTCTCACTACGTACCTACTATAATGTTATTAATACTATAAAATCTTCAGCAATTCAAATCAAATACATACATACATACACTTCACGCCTTTCTCCCAGAGGGGTAGGCAGAGACTACAGATCTCCATTTGTCACGATCCTGACATACCCCTTTCGCTTCATCTACATTCATACATCTTTTCATACACGACCTCGTTTCGAGTACTTCAAATATTATCTATTTATTTTATTGTATTAAAAGTATGGTGTATTCCATTTTTTAAGGAAACGCGCACTAACTTGTTATTGAAAGTTAAAACGGGAATTATAGCGCGCTAATAAAATTAACCAAAGATAAGCATTCAGCTTACCTTCGTTGTTTGCCCGACGTTTCGACACAGTTACACGTGTCGTGGTCGCGAGCTGACTGGAGTCGGCCGCCGTACTCACGTTTTGAACTTTTAATATGATGTAATCCAGTCATAAAATTTGCAAATACAGTAACTACTATAACGACTACTACTTAGTACGAAAAAAAATACACTTCACGCCTTTTAATCCCAAAGCGGGGTAGGCAGAGGCACTTGCTAAGCAAGTGCCCACGGTTCACCAAGCGTATTTAACCCAACGTGACAGGAGGTGAGCCCACCGCCGTTCTTGATCCCTAGACACTTTTGATATGTGTACTCTTTACTGTTAAATATACAGCAATTCAAACCAGAATCGGTTCGAACATACATATCTATCTAGTTATGGTCTGATCTAGTCACAAAATGTACAAATTACTAATAAAATTTGACAAGAGTAATAAGCACCTAAGTAACAATATGTAATATATGAGATTATAACTCGATCTAACATCGTTTACTAGGTTAGTGTTATAACCAGTGTTAATAAGTATTAGGCCCAATCCCAAAATAACATAAAAGGTTGATAGTAATAAAGCCCGCGTTAAATACTGAAGGGAGGGATCTCACTTAATTTTGTTTTAAATAAAAGAATAACTACTTTTGTGTTATTATATATTACGTAACAAAGTACATAATATATTTGATTATACACACTTAATAGTTCTGTCATATATTTAAACGTTTTGTAAGTACCTATTATGAGTAGCCCTAAAAATAACAAAAAAAGCAGAACCATACAATATTTTACCGGACCAAAAAATAACATTAATGACACTACATTTATTTCACAACACGACTGTACCTGGATCTTACGAACGCACTTCTGACCTCACGTGTACTTCAAGGCGTCTAACATAAGGCCAAGTTCGCTGAATGAAAGTCAAATGTAACGTTAAAGTTATAAATATTGTCGAATATCGTACCCACAGTTGGTGAAATTAGTTCAACAGTTTGCATTTCACTTTGGTCTCTGTTTCCATACACTCTCATATGTTGTAAGGTTCATGTTACATTGGTATCTAGTTCGAGAAGCCGCCAGCGACAGTACATCGTTATACCACCGTAGTGCGGTTTTCGTCTTTATAATGATAGGTATAAGAAAGAAAGCAGTGAAAGGTAAAGAATAAATTCACTTCATTATATTGTCTAGGGCCTCAATTGCCTGTACTTTATTGCCTTTAAAAGAAAATGGCTATCGGCAAAAGAGTTTTGCCGTCTGACATTGGAAGTTTAACCTATCGTATACCTACAATGTACAGGGTGGGCCTGCACAGCAGCAAATACTTTGTGAATAGACATGAACGGTTAAATAACTTAATTAATTATCAACTTTTAAGAAAAACAATCCGAATTAAAGCAGTAAAATTTAATATCTTTGTATTTTTCTCATTGATGCCACTGTCGGAAATGAACCAAATTTAATAAAATTTACACCAAACGGGCAGCACTGGCTGTCAAATAAAAAAAAGAATAATCCGAATCTGTCCAGTCCTTAAAAGTTTTGAGGTAACAAACTTAAAACACAAATCCAACGAATTGAGAACCACCTCTTTTTAAGTCTGATAACCACGTTTCTTTCCTTTCAAAAATAATTCCACCAGAAATTGGCGTTTGATTATTTTCGAATTTCATTCTCTCTTCACTGAAGTGGTGACAATAATTTGTTACCACTAGTCATTGGATATGACTTCTAGTATTTATTTAAAATTACATATATGCCGAAACAACCCACTTTGAATTATCAGAACCACGACCGTATAACTTGAAGGGCTCAACATTCGATACTTTTTTGTTTTTCGTTTTACAAGCCCCACCCTGTATACGTGTAAGGTTAATCACAGTTGGTAAACCGCCATTTTTAGTTCGCTAATCGATGGCATAGAGTACGAAGAACACATTAAACTTGTTAACGACTGAAGACCCGACCTCGAAGACTCTGTAACGTGATGTGAGGGAGAGTTGGTAACTAAATATATGGATTAAGATGCTCAATTGTATGTAAGAGGCAAGAAAACTTTGAAAAGAAGTCGAAAACATGTAAATAACTATGTCACCTGAAAATATCCCGTATACGGTGAGGCAAGTAGGGCTTGTGTGATGTATATACGTACACAACAAAATAACTGCGAATTACTTAGACGGAAGAGAATTGACGTGTACGGTCGGCCAAGAAAATGGTCTATCAGTTTTGATGAAAGTTCCTATGTCAGTAAAACATCAATAAGGTAGAGTTGGTTTATTGTGACAAGTGAACAATGAACCTTAATGTTTAATGACATTGATATGAGTTTTAACCTTAGGGTGGTAGAGCAGATTCTTGGCCGACTGTACCAATGATACTCTTGTACAGGGCTTATTTACGCAACGCAACGCTCGTACGGTGAAGGACAACACTGTGATGAAACCCGCAAACCATAAGGTGTGCGAACATCGTAATGGCGATGGCCTTATCCCTCCCTCAAATATTGTTCATGGTGTTTAAAAAGAAATGCGTATGTCGGCTTTCTTATAGGTTGTCATTAATTGTTTGTTATTTCAATGGCTAGTGTGACTCATACTAAAAAAAAATATCACATTCAATGTCAAATTAGTTAGGCAGGTAGAGGATGATGCTTCGTATGGCGAAGGATACTATTAACTATAGACCACTATTATAACATTTTCATTCACATACCTACACTATTATTTCCATTTCATCATACGATCCAGTACCCACATAATAGTAGAGCAAACGACAGAAAATAAAGTGGAAGTTGGTATCCACTAGTAAGTGGAGGGACATTCATGGATACATAAGGCAAGAGACCTTCTCGCTCTCTAATACAGTATGAGTAAAAGGAACAAAGTAACCTCAAGTATCTCTTAGTAGCCACATATCTGTTATGAAATACACATTTTAATTTCCTAGAAAGTTGTAACTTAGATACTTAAATCAAACCAACATGTTTTTAATCTCTTCCGCACACAGTGCTTACGTAATGTGGCAATTAAAAGCTGCTCGCCGTTTGTGAAAACATCATATTTATTAAATACCAGTGAACTACCTGCTACTTCGCTCGCTTAGTATTTATTCAGGCACTTTATTTGCTAAAGTCTCTGTGGACTTAAAATTTACCATGTAAACATGGTATAAAGATGTGCACATTTTATTACGAAATGATACAGAGGTTGGTAAATTATTTTGTAAAAATCGTGATTGAAATCGCAAAGCATCCACCTTTAAGACTTGGACACACAGATATATGTTCTATACTACGTTGCGTGCAGCGTAATAACGTAACATGAGCAATCTGATCGCACAACCGCCGAGTGCAATTGTTTTAACCGACACCGCGACAACCCAGATATATCGAGGGGCAGGCGGAAGTCGGCTCTTTTTTACTGTAGTTTAATAAAGTAAAAGTTATTTTAGTAATAGTAGTAGAATGGAAAGATGTATGAATGTAGATGAAGCGAAAGGGGTATGTCAGGATCGTGACAAATGGAGATCTGTAGTCTCTGCCTACC
>SJJU01024300.1:0-22850 GCA_012932125.1 Conopomorpha cramerella | reverse complement strand
TAAACAAAGCGCCGGCGAGTGGGGGCCCCGCCGCCGCCGGTGCCGGCACCACGCCGCTGTGCCGCCGCGCCGCTCACTTACGTCACCGAAGACCACTGATTCTCATCAATATACTGATTATAGACTCTACATCCCTCATCGCAAGTTGCCAGACGATACGTCGCTAATTGAACATCTCTACCACTTGTTAAATACGACCATGACTAACGTAGGTATAGGCGTCTACGAGAGGCGCTCGCGATTTTAAGACACCACCATTTTGTACTACCTATTGAAAACTTAAAAGGAATTTAGTTGTTCAAACTACATTGAACAGTTAAAAAAAAGTCTTAAAGATACAAGTTAAAAATAGTGTTGTAAATTAGGCTCATATAAGGAGCTGGAATAGACGGACCGTAGTTCTTACTATTTTTAGAGAAAATCTGCGGTGGTAATACTAGTGCCTTGTGGTCAAGGACAGTCTTCTCTGTGCTGGTAATGATATAAACTTAAGTAGGTATGAGCTATGACAAAAAAATCTGTATTAAATTAAACATAAGTGATTAGGAAATTAAAAAGCATTGTGAATGATTCACGCGTGAGAAGGTACAAACCTGCTGATCAGCATTACCAGTCGTAATTTAACATTTAAATTCATAACGAGCACTTCTTCATAGATACAGCGTGAGCAGTAAATAAACGTCCAAACGTTATCTAAAGAAAGCGGGCGCTGTGTCCTATCAGTAGAACTAGAAATATGTATACAGATTATACTACAATTTGTGCATTCACACATAAAGTTGATTATTTTTTCGCTGGAAGGAAGATATTTAAAAAGTGGTCCCATGATAAGAGAATCAGGGTTCGATTATGGCAAGCCAGATAAAGTACTTACAGAGAGAAACTTTAAAAAATCGTAGAGGCGACTAGTAAGTACTGGTTTAAGTCGATTATACTCACTTTAAAGTTAAGTATATTTTATTAGAGACTTGAGCCGGTAACTCTTTCCTGTATCAGAATCAAGCAATCCCAGAAAATAAGAATTAAAAATATAATTTTATAAATTGCATAAACATACATTAATAATCTTGAAAACAGCTACGAATACTCTATACGTCGTCTTTTACGACGTGTACATGTAGAAATACAATATGATCATTGTTTACCAACAATACCATTATTTACAGCAGTTTGTTCAAAGTTTACAAAACCTTAAAATGAATCAATCAATAACACATTACAACAATAAAAAATTTCAGCACAGAATTATTTTGATTGTTTTTTAAATGGGGATTTCGTTATTTTGTAGAGATTGAGACAACAGTTGATAAGCCAAAAAAGGATACATTTTCAATATTTTGAAGAGTACCTAGACCAAACACATTCTCGAACTGTACAGACAGAATTGAAAACATCAAACTACAATCTCCTCCCAGATTGGTAGGTACGTGCAAGTTTTAAATTTCCAACTAACCCAGTGACGCAAATCTTGCACCCTTTTAATATTAAACAAGAATATAAATCGAGCAAACACACGTAACACGAAACGCAGAAAACAGTCTAAAACCAGATCTAGAGATGTTTTGAAATTCAACTCGCAAGGCACACATTTGAAAGATATTATGTTGATCACATACACTTTCCTTGCCAGGCATTGGTTTAACGGGGTTTCTTCTCGGTCTGGGAATTTATTCAGTTTGTATGTGACAAAGCTGAAATCAACATATCTTTATACCAGTGTCGTGCACACCAAAATGACACTGGCTACCTTAGTATTTTGGGTATCCGACCTAATAATAGAACTATTGCTAGATCCTTTTTTGTTGTTCTCTCGACATAGGCTAACGAAGGTCCTGTGTTTTGTGGGCGAGTAGTTAGGTAGGTTATACCTATATTTCGTAAAGTTACCTTTACATAGGTGTCAATCCTTGGGGATTACTGACTACCTTGTCGTAAAAGCCAGTGCACGCCACTGCTATATACTCAAGTTGTCCAGGGGGGAGCTCTAGGCAACGATGCAATATATTATTGTTGCCTTGAATGTATATGATAGGTAGTTAAAGGCGTCATTTTCTCAAGGAAAATAAATCACCATGAGGAGATGGAAATGCCACACAATCCGATGAAGAGCGTCAAATAATGCCTGTGTAGCTTTCAAGTAGCGCTCTCCAAAACGGCAACAGAGTAGAACTTCTATTAATATCAAAAAAGGATACTAATAGAAGTTGTATACCCAACAACTCGTTATTTTAACCAACAGTTTTGCAAACATGGTTAACACAATAATGGAGAATTTTCTTTGACGTTTTGCTGACAAATTTTCGGGCTAAGAACTGTCATTACTGTCTAACTTTGTTTGGAAAGTATGACAGTAATGACAGCACAGCCCATACACATCTAATCCCGAAAATCTGTCAGAAAAATGTCAGAGAAAATTCCCCATTGACCTGATAAATATTTTGTCACACTTTTAATCCAAACAACCAATATCATGTGTCTTCATGATGAAGGAGTAACAGTAACGTTTCATTTACAGGGCGACTGGACAACATGTGTCATCCATAAATAGATACACCACAAGAAAGTGTATGGAGTCTCAGATAAGAACCAAACGGTTTGCGTCTACTTTCATAGTGCGAACCGCGTGGATGTTGAATGACTTGCCGGAGTTTGTGTTCCCCGCGCAGTACAGTCTGGAGGTCTTCAAGTCGCGGTTAAATAGGTACCTAATGAACAAGTGTGCTCCATCGTAGACCACATCGCTGCTTAACATCAGGCAGGGTGGTGGTCAAACACTTGTTCATTGTGTTTAAGTTTAAAATACTGTGTTAATTAGAAGACCGATTTTTGTCTCTGCTTCAGATGAACTTCACAGTTCTCATAATAATGACGTATAGTGACAGAAATAAGTTATCTTATCTTTGGTTAATTTCGCGGCCGGTATAAAGTTACAACAAAAATAGGGATGTCAGAAAATACATGGTTAGGCATGAAAATTAAAACAAAACCTTTTAAGTTGCGTATTTTGACTCAATTTAATATCTTGAAAAGACATTAACTCACAAGATAACGACCAACATTTAATAAGAAAATCGTAAGAACAATTTTCATATACCCAATTGGGCTAAAAATTACGTTCTTTAAAATCTTCTAGATATCTTTAGGCAGTGGTCCCACCGCCGGCGGGAAAACGGATAACGACAATTTTCTCTGTCAAGAAACGTACAACAGATATTCCGTACAACATTCCGTGTAACTCGCTGATCGCCAACTCGTACACAGTTTAAAATTTTATCAGTACATCGTCTGCCCGGGCGGTGTGACCACTGCCTAAAGGATCTTTAAAGTCAACACACTGGCCTCAAAGAAATACTTTTAAAAAAAAGTTACCCCTGTATATACACAGATAACACAGGAGTGCGAGACTCACGTGACAAAACTACAGTCACACAAACACGCACGAGCCATTGAAATTTGTCCTTATCACACAAATCTTGTCATCTAACATGTGTGGTTATAACCTTCCCGTGCCTTTGGAAAATACACATAGCAACAATGTCAAGGGATATTGGTATTTCTTTCATACAAGCGTACATTTTCATTCAAAAGAACAGCCAGTAACATAATGTAATCCGCAGCAGTTAACACCCAGACATGAAAACGAATATTAAAAAGGGCTCACATGGTTTATTGTTCATTCAACTTTATATGAAGACTCGACGTTTTTGTTGTTGTTTTATCTTTCTATGTGTCAATGCTTTATCCTGAAGGAGGGAAGATAATTTCAATGGAGAATTTTCTTTGACATTTTTCTCACAGATTTTTGGCTTAATAACTGTCATTACTCTCAAACTGTTTGGAAAGTTTTTCCCCATTAAGTAGTAAAGAAAGAAATTCCCCATTAAGTATTCGTACAACAATATCCACCTAATACAGTATTAATAGTTGTTCGTACAAGCGAGAAAATTACGCTTTTAAATTAATCAGCGAGAAATATATTTAAACTAGCTTCGACTTCGCCCGCGTGGACTTCGGTGGATATATTGCGGTATAAAGAAAGGTTTTTCCCTCGGGAACATACATTTTTTTCCGGGATAAAAAGTACCCTATTATTTAAACCGGACTTCTAACTATACGTCTGCAAAATTTCAAAGCAATCGGTTCAGTAGTTACGGCGTGAAAGCAGAAATAACAAACAAACTCACTTTCCCACTTATAATATTAGTAAGAACTAAGATAATAGGCCAAAATCCCTGGACAATTTTGATGTGTCATCAAATGTGTGACGATTGAGCTTATTTCGGCTTTGTGCATGTAGTTAAGGATCACGAACTAATCATATACCTAAGTACTTAAGTATTATGCTAATAAGCTCAGTTAGATCAGTCGTTTATTATGTCCTCTGTCGTCCTTTCCTTTGTTTTAACTTTATTTACACACTGTATTTGCTTACATAAATGTTTCACACAGACTTGTATATCATACAGTAATTATGCTTGTATTGGAAGGTGGAAACAAACAACGCCATCTAGTAACAATTATTGTAAATATTTCATTGAGATAAATCATTAAATTGTATACGACCATTGACGATAAACAGTATTAAAAATCACTGTCTACTTTCGATATAAACCTCCGGGTACATAAGAAATATTCCAAGATATATTTTTTATACGTGTGAACTAATTAAGATCATTATGAGTTAAATCACAGTCCGTTTTGTACTTATAACGAAATTATGAATAAAATGTCATTCGGTGAAGGAGGACGTGGGCTTGTGCTCAGTCATGGAGACGGCCCTGCCGGCGCCTGGAACGCCATCTGTATCTATGATCTGCTGCAACTCGTACTCGGAGATGACCTGGAATATCTTGCTCTTGGCCTGGTTCTGGTAATAAGGCGAGAGCTTGCGCAGCGTGGCGCCGACGCTCATGAGGAACGCGTCGATGTTGTTCACGGGGTCGAGCGTCAACCGGCTTCCACCGCCAGCACCCTCCAGCTGTTGCAGATCCACTGACACCTCGTCAGAATTCTTAGCTTGGAATATAAAGCTTTTGTAGTCTTCGTCCCCTCCATCCGTTCCCTGGACCTGCATATTACACTCGACCGCCGCAGATGACTCTTCGTCGCCGCTGAAGTACACGCAATCGTCAACCTTCGATGAGTTCGTCTCGTTTAAAATCGGCAACAAGAAATCTAACTCTTGCTCATACTTGTAGAGACATTTGCCTTTTTGCATGTTCTTAGCGCGGTTGCGCACGCGCCGCCTCATCATGTCCCGTATGTTGATCCATCTCGATTTGCACATTGTTCCTGCAATGTAACAAAAAAAACTATTTTAAATATCTCACAACTGACCTCATTGATAACGATAACGGTTCGCGGATTGTTAACAACCACGATCGCCGGGGTCATAGAAACCGGTTGGATTCTATCTATCAGCATTATAAAGATACGGGTCTCTAAATCAAAATTGTGAACGCTATTTCTGTGTGCTACGTGAAAATGCCTAATGCCTGATTGTAAGTATAACGTTGAACTGAGCTCGTAACATACATTATCTAGTAAGTATACATTATTAATTAATCGGTTATTTGGTATAGGTACACGTTGATATTCATTGACAGTTTTTTATGCGAATTGATTACAGACATCCCCCTGTCCAAATAAGAAAATCTGCAATTAAATATTTAAGATTTTAGGGACGTCATTTTTTATCGATTATAATTAATAACATATATCATTAAAGGAAAACCAACGTCCAATTAGGCCACTGCCACACACACACAATCGTCAAAGATAAACACGGCGATAAGGTAACATTATTTTGTTCTAATTTCGTTCAACTTTGACATAAAAATATTCGTACGTACTAAATTGCAATACAGTAGCGTCAGAAAAGCGAGCCCGGCTCGGCATGCAATAAAAACAAATGCGTAGTAGGTACTTACTCGGCTTCTTCATTCGTTCACCGATCTTCTTCCAAACAGCGTCTCTCACTCCATAGTCGGTGTACTTGGCGTGGCTTTGGTCGTATATGACAGGGTACTGTCTCACTAGTGATATCAACGCAACATCCTCGTCATTGGTGAATGAGCACGTGGTGGCCATGGCGAGTGGACAGCGTACCGAACGGGCCTCGGCGCGCAGTCGTCACGTACGTACCGGCAGCGGGTGACGACGCGACTACGCGGCGGCGGGGGCGAACCGCGGACGCCGCCGCGTGGCCACGAGTGTCGTCGCGTCGCCACCTCGTGCCGCGCCCGTGCCCGCACCACGCGGCAACGTCGCGTCTCCTGCGAACCGGCCAGTCTGGCCACATCATCACCGGTAGTCTTGGGACACTACCAACATTTTTTTTTAATTTAACATTCGTGTCACAGACGGGCACCGCCGCTATACATGCTTATCGCATGTTAATGTTTAAAATATTGCTATTTTTAATAATGATGTTATTTCACCAATTACAATAATGGTTGTAGTTCGTAGAAGGCGTCGATCATATACGTAAATTATAAAAGAAAGTAATTTAAAAACCTCCCAAATAACACCTACATCTATTGCTTACCACAATTTCCTTTCAATTATATTAGCACGTAGGTATGGTCGTTTATTTCAATCACACTTTAATTGTAAAGAGACACAATAGTTAGGTAGAACACGTAATAGAATGTGATTGTAATAAATTGACATTTGATAATTCTTAAATGACGAAATGATCGACACCCAAAGGACTTTTGTCGGGGCGAGTCGGATCTATCGCCGAATCATTAAAATAAATTGTACGAATTTAATTTTCTGCGGGCGAACATTATGTTTTGAACCTGTTACATTACGACCAAGCCATTTACTCGCTTACGACTAATATTGCAGGGCTATAAAGAAGAATATTTTCCCATGAACGATTCGAAATTCATTCAAGAGACCTTTAGTTGGTAAAAGCATCATCCATAACCACTTACGTTGTTAAATCTACATCGTCCACTCGAACCAAATGTTAGAGGCAAACGCGCAAGGTTCGTAAATGAACTTTGTGAGGTCAGTTCACGCTTTCTAACCCGAAAAGCGTATAGGAAAGTGAAAAACCCGGCTGGGCCGGTGTACCAGTGTGAGGTAACCCGAAGCGGCGGCGGTGGCGCGCTTGCCTGTTAGACCACATTCACTTTCGTACGGTGTGCAAGCTCTCGGGAAAACGCGCAGATTTTCCTGTGCTTTTCATCGTTCAAAACTGGATATACATAAGTAAAAAACGTACAACAGTCACCCTGTGTCATTTGAATAATAGGTACTAAATACGAAGAATACAGTGAGAGATTTAATCACATAAAAAACAGAGGTACAAAAAGATATACACCAACATACAGGGTGATATGGAATTACTCTTTTCAGCCGAATTATACTGTTTCTGGAGACCCTATTAGGCAATTTTCATGAAATCTTCAACATGTAAATGCCCTGTATCTCTTCATACAAAAAGCTAAATCAGCTGATTGATTTCCTGTAGAACCTACATGACCTAGGTACATCAAATAAAAAAGGAAAAAACATAGGCACTAGTAAAAACACTGCTACTACCCCAAGGGTACCTACTTGAACTGCCCGTGACCATAAACTTTACAGATTAAGATATATCATCTAGCTAGATCACCACTAGTCCCATAATTGGGCTTATGATATTTGACAATATTACTTAGCAAAACTTTGCTTGTAGTTTTGCTAAGTAAAAAGGGCCCTGTGACTTAAATGTCAAACCTGGGTTGAAATAGGGCCCTATTTCAACCATTGACATTGACATTTAAGTGAACTGAAACCATTATGTTTTTTCAAACCCAAAATTTTTTCAAAAAAAACAATTTATTTGAGCATTGTCCACTGTCTCTCTAGAGACTGTAGTTATGATTATCTAATGTGAAATTAAAAACTGATGAGCAAAGGTAATTAATTAGTAAGGCCTAACTATTTAGTTTAGCAACTAAGCAAATATCAGAAATGATGCCTTATACAAATTTTAAAATATCATGATATAGTTGTTTTAATGACCTGCTACTATTGCAATCTAGTTGTAACTATGGTACAAGTGTACAGTTTATTGTTAAATATGTACATTGAAAACATTGGTGAAACTTGAGAAAGCCACTCAGCCTTACAAATTTGTTGATCAGCTGATTCCCACATTATAGCTGTGGTATTAGAAGTGTTGTTCGGCTCGCTAATATGACCAACTTTTACTATGACGACAATGCAGAAAAATTAAAAAAAATATCCATCCCCATACAAAAAAAAATCTGCATCAAAAACAAAAAAAAAACATAATGATTGCTCTCATATGTACCAAAACATGGAGCCATCTGTCTACCACCAAACTGAAAATAGAACCTTATAGAGAATGTGTCAAGTACATATAACACCAATCCATTTATGAAATATGGTAAGCAAAACATCTCATGTTGATAAAAAAAATTCTCTAAAAAGTACAACTAAAGTATAATTACTACTACTACTACTAACTTGTGTTTAACTTTTTGTATGCCAATAGCACCGACACTTTGTACCTCATTATAGTGAGCATCATATAAGAATTCCAATACATTGATAGACCCATGAACAATTTTAAAAATGGAAGTAACTGATAACCAAATTTATGGCAATGTCATTTGTATCGCAGCATTGAATGTCCTATTCCTTCATAGTTCTTTTTCATTAATTCATAGAGCAGTTATTTTTTGTCTTGAAATCATTTGTCTTTGTCTATCAAAGTAACAATGTTTTGATTATGCAGTAAAAGAAATATTATAATAAGCTCTGCAGCACTTGTTATGCATGGCAAGCAAAAAGTCGGCCCAAACCCATACTACTACATAATAATACTTGAGTTTAGGAACTTATAATATAATTATCACTACTAAATTGGTCCATAGTTAAATTGATTTAGGTAATAACTATAAGATATTTTTTTTTCAAGCTTAGGTAATGATTCCAATACAAACATTCAAAGTATTACCTGTGAAGATGACGGCTTTATGATCTCTTCGGTATATCTTGCATATTGAAGGTTTTCGTAGTTGGCGCGTTAAATTTACAGATTCGACTGCTACTTCACACTGACATGCGATTGCTCCTAACCCGAATGAATATAACAGTAACAGCAATTATTCCTACAGCCACAAATAAACAACTTGTACAGATTTCAGCTTCAACGAAGCTAAAAAATGGTTTTATAGCGCTCGATAAAACTTCACGAATAGTTGAATCGAATATTATTTCATTACCACAACAAGACGACATAACAAAATTATTTATTAGAACACTTTTTAACAATATAATGTAAATTATTAGCTAAGTTTACTGTAATTATGCTAAAATAATTGATTTAAAAAATTGCAAACAGGGCTCCGTGCCCTATGAAAAACAATCAATGTTGACATAATGACATTAATGACATTTTAATTGTCAGTATAAATGCACTGACGTTTTCTGAAAGTTGTTCCCTCAGACTGTTACAAAAAAAGAGTAGGTACCGCAGATTTTTATTTTAATATCCCAAATCCCAATACATTGTCCACCATGATGTTGAAGCCAGTAATCCAGTAGTATACAGCAGAGTTCCCAGGTTCCGGTACACCGGAGAGTACCTGTACCGTAAGTACACCAGAGCATACGTGGGAATTGATACACCACAGACGGACGGACGGGACAGGGACGAGAGAAAACTCGAATATTTCTCAGGTAACTACACCGTAAGAAGAGATAAACACCGCACTCTACTCTACCACAATAAGGTTGAAACTCATGTGAAGGTCATTAGACATTAAGGTTCATTGTTCATTTGTCTCAGTACAATGGGGAATTTTCTTTGACGTTTTACCGACATATTTCCGTCTAAGAACTGCCAAACTTTGTTTGGAAAGTATGACAGAAGTGACACTTCTAAGCCTGAAAATCTGTCAGATAAACGTCAAAGAAAATTCCCCATTCACATGCTATTCACTCCGTAACACGTATGGGACACTTTACAGTCAAAGGATTGCCTGGTCGTTGCACGGATTTCAAAATGAGAACCTAAGTTTACCTCATCAACCCATAGGTATTCGTACAGTAGGGACATAAGCCTCTAGCTTAGTCCCCCCCCCCCCCCCCCGTGTCAAAGACGCAGTGCGAGGTTCGCACCGGTGCGTTCTTTGGAGCCCCTGAAGTCACCCGACGGCCACCGGAAGGGTTTTAGTCGGTGTGAGTTCGACATAACCCAGTCACCCCCGTGTGCGGCTGGATATCCATAATGGATTTCCCCTCCGTAAAAAAGGCGTACCTACCTATGTATGTCATCACAGGTTCCTACCTGTGGAGGCACTCGTCGAAAACTTGTTTTCAGGCACTGTGGGGTCTGTTTTATAAGAATTTAGTGTAGGGGCGTAAGCATCTTGATATCCTGTATTCCTGACAGGAATTAGTTCGAAGGTGGAACCCTAAGACCAAACACAACTAGACACGCAAGCCGCGTAGCACCTTCAATTTGTCTCTTTTCCACCAATATACAAAATGATGTACTTCTGGATCCAAACTGTCACTTCACTACTAATTTGATTGTCTGGATCCAGATTTACCCTGATTACGCATTAAGGACAGAATATACTGTCTCTTACTCTTTCACTCCTGCATGGTTATCATATCGTTGTCTCGTTTTATCCTTCATCGTCATCATCATAAGCCCATATTTGTCCACTGCTGGACATAGGCCTCTCCAATTGCACGCCACTGTGATCTGTTTTTCGGCTTCTCGCATTCAGCTTCTGCCAGCCATCTTGCGTAGATCATCAGTCCACCTTGCCTGAGGGCGTCCTACACTCCGTTTGCCGAGACGCGGTCTCCACTCGAGAACTCGTTTTCCCCAACGGTTATCGGTTCTACGGCAAATATGGCCAGCCCACTGCCACTTCAGCTTGCTAAAACGATGCGCTATGTCGATGACTTTGGTTCTCTGTCGGATCACTTCATTTCTGATTCGATCAGAGAAACGCCAAGCCCTTTAGCCCTTTCCATAGCACGCTGTGCGACTTTGAGGTTGTGGGCCAGCCGTGCCGTCAGTGTCCACGTCTCAGCTCCGTATGTCATTACAGGTAGGACACACTGATTGAAGACTTTTGTCTTCAGGCACGGTGGGATCGCTGATGTTAATACTCGACGTAACTTCCCAAATGCTGCCCAACCCAGCTGAATTCTTCTGTTTACCTCGTCCTCGAAGTTGTTTCTACCCAACTGCAATGTCTGCCCAAGGTATACGTATTTTTAACAACTTCGAGAACGGTGTCGTGTACTGAAATCGGTTCCGGTAGAACATGTTCATTGAGCATGACCTTGGTTTTATCCAAGTTCATCCGTAGGCCGATCCGTAGAGAAGAATCAGCTAGGTCATTCAGCATCAGTTGAAGGCCCTGCAGCGTTTCTGCCATGATGACGATGTCGTCTGCAAATCGCAAGTGAGAGATGTGTTCGCCATTGATGTTGATGCCACGGCCTTTCCAATGCAGCGTCTTGAACATATCCTCCATTGCATTTGTGAACAATTTCGGGGAAATAACATCCCCTTGTCTCACTCCTCGATGCAATGGTATGGGACGTGTCTGCTGATTTTGTACTTGGACGGACATAGTGGCAGCCTCGTAGAGGCATCTTATCACTTGGATGTATCGCCAGTCAACTTGGCAACGCTGCAGAGACTCCAGAACGGAACAGATCTCAACCGAGTCAAAGGCCTTCTCATAGTCCACGAATGCTAGACACAGGGGCAGATTATATTCTTCAGTTTTTTCTATGATCTGCCGCACTGTGTGGATGTGGTCTATGGCGCCATAACCGCTCCGAAATCCAGCCTGCTCCGGAGGTTGAAATTCGTCGAGTCTTCGCGCAAGACGGTTTGTGATCACTCTTGAGAACAGCTTGTAGACGTGGCTTAGAAAAGAAATGGGTCGATAGTTCTTCAACAGGGTTTTATCTCCCTTTTTGAAGAACAGAACACAACACACTTCTACTCCACGCCTCCGGAGTTCTCCCTTCGAAAAGGACAGCGTTAAAAAGCCTTTGGAGCTCCCTTAATATCCGTTTACCTCCAGCCTTTAATAGTTCTGTTGTAACGCCATCCTCTCCTGGAGCTTTTCCGTTTTTGAGCTGTCTAAGAGCGATCCCAATTTCGCCAGCACTGACTCCTGGCAGGTCTTCGGTGAAGTGGCGTGTTAATGTGGCTCTAGAGTCCCCATTTGCGGGATCAGAACGAGATGCATGCGATGCGTACAACCGGCCATAGAAGTCTTCAACTTCCGAAAGGACTGACGGCTTCGAAGTGACGACTTCTCCACTTGCTTTGGTCAATTTCGCAAGGTGGCTTCTTCCAAGAGATTGTACGAACACTTTTGATCCCCGATTCAGCTCAATCGCTCTTTCTATTGAAAGAGTATTGTAGCGTCGGAGGTCGTGCCGCACGTGCTTACTAATCTCTTGGTTTAGAGCCCGCCTTGCGGTCGAAGTGACGGGCGGATTTTCACGTCGTTCCTTCATCAGCCGTAAAGTCTCCTCACAAAGACTTACTGCCCTTACGCTGCATTTCACAAAATCTCGTACCCTCTTCCCTGAGGACCCGAGTCACATTTTCGAGGTTCTTGTTCACGTCTGCTGTGGTTTCCACGGCAAGGAATCGGTTTTCCAAACTTAGCTGGAAAGTTTCAGATCCCATTATGGTTTGGAGCATGGTTGGTTGGGGCCTGGCTTTCATCAGACGGACACGTTCAGCCTTAAGGTTGATATTCAGAGAGCCTCTGACTAGTCGGTGACCGCTACCGGTATTGAACCTGTTGATCACAGAGACGTCTCTGAATATGTGCTTTTTGTTCGTCATGATGAAATCGATCTCATTTTTAGTCATACCTAGTATCGGGGCTTTGCCAGGTCCACTTCCTTTGGGGCTTTTTCTTAAAAATAGTTCATGAGAAATAGCCCATCTCGTTCGAGGAAATTTACTAGCATTTGCCCCCTATGATTCCTTGTTCCAAATCCATGGGATCCTACTACCGATTCATTGCAATTCTGTACTCCCACTTTAGTGTTAAAGTCCCCCATAACAACGCTGTAATGCGTCTTAGTAGTGGAGTGGAGAGCCCTCGATATATCATCGAACAGGTTCTCCACCTCATCGTCCGAGTGTGTCGAGGTCGGTGCATACACTTGTACCACTTTGAGACTATACCTCTCGGTAAGTTTTATGACAAGGTATGCTACCCTGTTGGACACACTAGACACTTCCACAACGTTGTTACACAGGGACTTATTTACAAAAAACCCAATTTTACCCTTAACGTCGGTTAAACATTGCAAGTCTAAGTAGTTGATTTTGGTCTGAGGTGGAACCCGTGCCTTCCCCAACCGGGACGCGTCGCAGATGACCACCGGAGGGGTTGAATCAAACATCCCTCATCATGGCTGGGTATCCGTAACGTATTTATTTCGAAATACACATTATTCTAAATGACACATCTGCCCCCCCCCCCCCAGCAAAACGCGGTCTCGTAGGTGCCTTACAATTGCAAATAGCACAATTAACCTTTTTGCCGTCAATGTCTTATACAACATTATTAACCTTTTTGCCGTCAATGTCTTATAAATCATACAAGTGATTTTGAAGTTTATGTTATCAGAGCAGAATTCAACATCGTGAAAACAAAATTAATCTTCCGGTGGTTAAAAGGCTAAGAGCTAACCCAACGTTTCCAACGGCCTAACATTCACAATAAACCATGTTTGACTTAACAGTCTTCTTATCCTACATTTCACGAACTGACCAAATCATTTGACCTGTTTTACCGTGAATGTTTGCCTGATGAAAACATAGGTGACCCTTTTGAAGTTCCGTTCCGCTGATTTAAAGTTCCAAGTTTCCTAAACTACATAGACAGTATAATTCGAGACAATACATGACAAGATTTCTAGTTTAGTAATATACAGGGTTACTAGTGAAGGTCTGGCCATAGCAAAAGGTCATGTACAGGAGGTTATTTGCTACCTATTAAAGCTAACATTCTCTAACTAAAGTGTTTGCTTAAAAAAAGTAAAGCTTAGGAGCTATGCCAATTATAGTATTTTTTTGGATTTTCTCCAAAATTTGGCCTTCAAGATATCCAAAGTATTTTTATTTAATGGCTTTGGTATTTTTTTTAGTATTTGCTCTTAGCCCATAAAAATTTTAAAATACGTTATTACGTCCCCAAAAACACAATTTAAATGTTAAGAGCAAAAGCACAAGATATAATGCTTTGAAAATCAGATATCGGAAGGTCATGTAAAGACCTTTTGCTATGGCCAGTTTTGCCTTCACTTGTCACCCTGTATTATTTGGTACCAATAAATATTTCCTACAACCCCAAAGTAGGAAACAATAAAAAAAAAATCATGTCACACAGATTAATTTCAATATTTATTTACAATCCATAATCATTATATAGGTAATATGAACAAATCTTGTTGTCCATCAGTCTTCACAAAATGCCAGAGAATGTGAATTCAAAAAATTATAATTTTCTATTAATAGAAAATACGTACAACACATAGTACAATAAATAATTAACACAAGTTCAATACATATAATGCAATGTCACAAAATATATCCAACAGCTATCATAGCTTCCTATATCAAACATTTTTTTGGTTTTCACTTATGCACTAATTATAGATTTATCTTATTTTATCAAACTTTGTATTCAAAATAACCCAAATAACTAATACAAATAATACTAAAGTACAAGAAATGTCAATTAAGTAAATTGAAGTCATAAAAAAAAATATTTTATAAATGCAACTGGGGTACAATCTTAATTGGTGTAGTGGTGACGGGTTTCTTCGGGCTGAGTTTATTGGGGGAGTTCATAACAACATCGACAGCTCTCCTCAGTATTTGATGTTCACTCTTCTTATACTCTTCAGTTATTTGTGAGAGGTCCAGGTCGGCATCTATTACTAGTACCTGTAAATTAATTAATGAATGTTGCATGTTATTGGGCAAAATACTTCATTATTATGAAATGTCTTCACTAACAATTTTTTTTTTAAAAGTAAAAACTTTCATCACTTAATTCACCATACTTCAAAACTAGGCAAGATTGAATGTACCTAATGATAAAGTTTATAGTAAAAAGCACTTGAATGAAGTGTTAATACATTGCCTTTGTCACCTTATCTATTCTGCCCTCCAAATCATAACAGCAATAAGTCGCGTTTTTGGCCAAATTGAGTTATATATATATTCGGAATCAGCAAAGCGAGATCTACAATCGTCTCTTAGACACTTTTAACGTAAAATTTCAGGAAACCGTTTTTTCAGAAAGCATAAACGCAATAAGTAGGGTGTTTTACCTTTAGTCCCCAACCATAAGTGCAATAACTCGAGTTATGGCAGCCCTACTTGTGGCACATATTGTTATTTCATACAAAACCAAATCATAACCGCAATAAGTCATACTCCGGGACCGATTTCAGTACACGGTACCGTTCTCGAAGTTGTTAAAAATACGTATACCTTGGGCAGACATTGCAGTTGGGTAGAAATAACTTCGAGGACGAGGTAAACAGAAAAATTCAGCTGGGTTGGGCACCATTTGGGAAGTTACGTCGAGTCTTAATATCAGCGATCCCACAGTGCCTGAAGACAGAGGTCTTCAATCAGTGTGTCCTACCTGTAATGACATACGGAGCTGAGACGTGGACACTGACGGGACGGCTGGCCCACAAGCTCAAAGTCGCACAGCGTGCTATGGAAAGGGCTATGCTCGGCGTTTCTCTGAAGGATCGGATCAGAAATGAAGTGATCCGACAGAGAACCAAAGTCATCGACATAGCTCATCGTATTAGCAAGCTGAAGTGGCAGTGGGCCGGCCATATTTGCCGTAGAACCGATGACCGTTGGGGAAAACGAGTTCTCGAGTGGATACCGCGTCTCGGCAAACGGAGTGTAGGACGCCCTCAGGCAAGGTGGACTGATGATATACGCAAGATGGCTGGCAGAAGCTGGATGCGAGAAGCCGAAAAACAGATCACAGTGGCGTGCAATTGGAGAGGCCTATGTCCAGCAGTGGACAAGTATGGGCTGATGATGATGATGATGAATTTTAAATTGTGTCGTATTAATTAGGTACCTTTTCGTTACACTGAATACACTCTTCGATATTTTTAATTACCTACATTTGCCTAGTTATAATAAAGTTTTTAGCTCTATGATATTATTAAATTATAAGAAAAACAATTTTAAATTGTGCCTTTCTCATTTACCGTTAGACTGTCTTCACCCTTTTCATTACCATTTAATACTTTTATTTCTAATGAATACCTACTTACTAAATTTTAACACTTATTGTTAGTTTTTAATAAAACAATTTGAAATTGTGCCTTAAGTCAATAATCGTTCGACTAAATACCTGAATACCATTGCTGATTTTGTTTTACTGCTCAATACTTTCATTGCTTAGCAATAATAAAGTTTTTTACTCTAAAAATACCACTAAAAATGTTTAGATTAAATTCAATTTACACGATTAAAGTTCCGCATTATATGGAATTACTTGAGAAACATACTAAAAAATCCAGGTTTACCAAATCAAAAACGCAATAAGTCGACGACTTATTGCACTTATGCTGACACAATCATAATTTAAAGGTATACATTTTTTAATCATAAGTGGTTTATCCTGTTTTTTATATGAATATTATCAACTTATACTATTTTTCATACTCTCACAATAAAATATATCATATATTCTACGCTTATGCCAAATATCACTTTTCTATCTTTAAAAATGCCTGGAGGGGACTTAAAATAAATTTCAAAACTTTAAACGCGTTTTTCTCGGAAGTAGGTCTGATCGACTTATTGCGGTTATGATTTGGAGGGCAGTATTATTACTCAATATTTTCACCGGGTATATTGGCGCGAATATAATCAAGGACAAGCTTGTGCTTACCATTTTTATTTTACTTGACACTTCAACTCAGTTGTGTCATGGTCACCCGGAGAACAATATTAAGTTATTAAAAATTATTTCTCTATTATCACCTAAATAGTTTATTTTATAGAAATAATTCTGTACTGCAATAACATTATCCCAAAAGGAAAAAAGGCAAATAGACAATCACTCTATAATGAACACTGTACAAACACATAATTGACAATGGTGAGACTAGAAAAGTGATTCTTCAAAGTGATTTCTTCCAGGATGTTATATTTTGGCTCAACAGCTGTCAATGGCTGAATAAATTGCCTGTTTATTTTACACTACTTACATTTTTTTAAAGATCTGTAGTGATAACCTAGTCATCATTTTATAAAATCAAGGTCATGTAAATTCAAGATTGTAGTTTAATGAATAGTTTTTTTTTCTGAAGGTAAATCAAAACATTTTTGTTCCAAAAAGGAATGATAAAGATACTATTGACAATAAGTAATATATCCACCCATTGCACTTCAAGTGCACTAAAGTACACACATCAAGTGTCTAGGGATCAAGTACATTTAGAAGATTGCAATCAAGAATATATTTTACAAAAACTGAATCATTCGTAATTTATTCAAAATGTGGTGATAAGACATTGATACAGGCATGAGGAATTAGGTAGGAGGCCAATCCAGAAGATTAGATTTGATTTAAATAGTTTAGATTGTTTTTTAGAGCTAAAAATGTTTGTGATCCCTAGACACTTGATGTGTGTATAAATAAAATAAACAAATAAAATCATCTTACTGGTGCGGGGCATTCAGCATGGGTTCTGTTCAGTAACCAATCTTCATGTAACTTGTGCAACTCTTCAATATAAGAGAGTGGGACACACTGCTCTTCAGAGCGGGCTCGTTTCCGGATCCTTTCATGCACTACAGCAGGAGTAGTCCTCAAGTACACTGGGACATAAAAAAAATTAAAGTTAGTTCAATCTCAACCATGTAGTAAGTCACCAGAGAAGGATATCAGTACAAAATAACAAAAGCAATCAAAATATATTCTAAAAGTTCACACAAAAGTACAATATGAAGCAGATTGTAGGAAATGTGGAACAGCTGTACCTATATTATTGTAAACATAATATGAAATAAATTATTGCACATTACAGTATTAAATCAGACTCACCAATCAAATCAGCATCAATAGTAATTTGGTTGTGAATAAACCTAAACCACTCATCCAGAACTGCATATTGAGCTGGATGCATGGTTTCAGTTCTACGCATATGCTCCACAAAACAATACCGAGCACTATACAGCGAGCGTTCCATCAGCTTCACTGGTGTTGGTGTTGGACGTCTGTGCATATCCAACATTGTCAAAGTAACATACGCTTGGAATGTCATGGCCCAGTTTGCAGGGTCTTTGTACATAAGATCCTGAAATAATAGGAAGGAATTATATATAGCTACATATATATCAAATAAATACAATGCATCCTCCGCCCATAGCCGTCCACTTGACTGCCGGACGACGCGGTCTCCACTCGAGAACTTGTTCACCCCAACGGTCATCGGTTCTAAGGCTTGTTTGCCCGGCCCACTACTTAAACATTGAAACATCAAATGTACCTATCTAATGTCATTTAATAAGGAAACTTACCAAAAGATTCCATCCTCGCAAATTTCTCCATTCGTCGACAGGTTCCGTGAATAGAGTTATATCTTCAAATCGCCGAAAATGTTCTAAAAACGTTGTTTTACCACTTCCGATATTCCCCTCCACAAATACGGTAAAGGGTTTATTGTTTAATGCAGACATGTTCTGGACAGATCTCCCAACTACAATAATAAAACAAAATATTAATCACACACTACACCAAGCCCCGCGCTATGTCTGACTATGTATGCTTTTCCCGCCTAATTTAACCCAAAAACAACATTGGCGCCAACGATTAGCACTGCTGTCAAAATAATTTGTTTACATACAAAAACATCTTACCAATTTTCCTAAACGACAGATTTAATAAATTTAACACAGACTTATTCCACACCATTGTTAACTACCATTTTTCACATGCTTTCCACGAATAATCGTAGTAGAACATTACAATAAATCCTATTCTCTGGCGAAAAACCTGGGAAAGTCTGAAAAAAACAACACATGGATAGTTCAATCAATCAATTTGTATTATACTATTTAGGTTCAAACAGTCTTCAATCAGTACAAAAAAAACATGTTTGTCTATTATTCTAATGTGGTGTTGTAGCTACTTCCGGAACTCGGAGGAGATTGCCGTTGCCGATGATCAACAGTTCTGTGGTGAATCGCGTGAATTTAAAATCACATGAACGCAATTTTTTAGTTCATTCATCTTCAGCCTACGGCGCTCTGCGACCAATCAGCCGACACCACGATATCATTTTGACAAGTCCCGTATTTTGCTCCGGCGGCCAAAAAAGAGACGTGTTTGTAATTTAGCCGCTGCTGTGTTGTTCCACCGCCGCCGCCGATGACTAGTCTTATTTTAAAGTAGCCCGTTCAGTATAGTTTATAAGAAGTAATACCCGTGAAATCGCAATAAAATGGAAGCACTGAAGCTTTATCTCGGTATGTTTTCATAACATTTTAGTGACCGTTTCATTATTTCTATGTATCCCTTGTTCTTGCCGGTGTTTCGATTAATTTAAAATACTTACCTATTGCTTGTTTCAGGAGTACTTCTCTGTGTTAGTGGTGCCTTCGCCTTGTACGACTCATCATCAGACGTAGTTCAGTTGACACCTTCGAACTTCGATAGATTGGTGAAAAATGGTGATGAAGTTTGGATCGTCGAGTTCTTTGCCCCCTGGTGCGGTCATTGCAAAAATTTGGTGCCGGAATACCAAAAAGCAGCCAAAGCTCTTAAGGTAATGTTCCCTAAGTCACATGACTATGAACTCCTTGTACTCTGTGGGAGACGGGAGTGTTGCTAACTTTTGTATGAATCAATTAAATAAATTACAACATAATTTCAGGGTATTGCGAAAGTAGGTGCTATGGATGCTGATGAGCACCGAAGCTTTGCTTCCAAATTTGATGTGAAGGGCTTCCCAACAATTAAAGTCTTCACTGGTGACAATCATAAGCCATATGAAGGTCAGAGAACTGCCGAGGCCTTTGTTGACGCTGCAATTAAGGCAGCCAAGGACAAGGCCTACTCTAACCTCGGCAAAAAATCTGGTGGATCTTCAGACAAGGTAGTATTTTTGGTGATTTATAAAAAAAATTGTAGTAGCTACATATAAGGTCTTTTTTGCTATTTTCATATCAAATCTTTCAAAAGTTATTAGTACATAAAATAGTGAAATGTGTGCATGTGATTATTCTATTGTGTGTTGGTTAAGCCTATGTCCAGCAGTAGGATGTCAGTGGACTGACATGATGATGATGTTGGTTATTATACTTATCCTGTAGTAGTTTTTAAAAACCCTTGACTTATTCATAGAGATATGGGAGAAGCTGGTATGGTCACTCGATACCATGGAAATTTACGAAGAAATCAACTTTACAAGAAGCTTTAACACCAACAATTGCAAACAAACAAAATATGAAAAAATTACAAGCCCTACATATTTTTAGACGTAACATTTTTGACTCTGCACCTGCCAAGATCATGCCATCAAGATATCTGCATCCAAAACATCATTTGAACAGAAAGGCACAGTTAATTATTTAGAGAAATTTTAAATACCTTTTGTCCATAATAAATATTTCTACTCTGACTACAGAAATTTTCAATAGTAGAGTAGTACAGTAGGACATTGTAATTAATACAATTATCATGCATGATAAAAGCTTATCTAGAATATTCTGGTTGTTTTAGATTACTTGTTCAGGAGTCTATCTTACTAATATTATAAATGGGAAAGTGAGTTTGTTATAACTACTAATTGCTTTGAAATTTTGCAGCCGTATAGTTAGAAGTCCGGTTTAAATAATAGGGTACTTTTTATCCCGAAAAAAAAAATGATTTTCCCAAGGGAAAACTAAAATATTCCTTTATACCGCAATATAATCGAAGTCCACGCGGGCGAAGCCGCGGGCGGAAAGCTAGTTTCTTATAATTCTGATAAATTTAGTTTTTTTTAACCAACTAAATAAATTTCTTCTTATTGACGTGACATTTTATAACTCGATTCTATGGACTGCATGCACGAAAAATATGACTTCATTGTCCCGTTCCGCAAGTGAGTGTACTACTACAACTGCAATCTGTACAACGTTTCTACATTGTCACGTCAGACTACTGTATACCAACTTTACAGACAATTTTTTTTATTAGGTTTTCAATTTGCCTGTTTAGATTTTTTGTTTTTTATGTTTATTACCTCCTTCCCAGTCTGTCTTGTCTGAGAGAAATCAATGATATTTCATTATTATTGACCTTATTTCCATGAATGGTCAGAAATGACGTGGGACCATTGAGCAAGTATCTATCGCCCACGCGCACTTTTACCTACTTCGAGAAACATCGGGTGTAGGTGTTAGCTCAACACAGTTTTATTAAGATAACAATGCCATCTCACGAACTATATAACTATCTATATTATTTTGCGAAATGTTATCAGTAAATTTTTCATTCTAAAAAAATGGAATAAACTAAATGAATTCCTTCGAATACTCCCTTGAAATTGAGGAGAGATAATACCTACGTAAATAAATCACTTTCATTTTAATAAGCACGAAGTTTGTACTTCGAATACCTATCTGTTTTTTTTTAAATATAATCTATCCTATGATGCGAAGTTCGATTGTCCAAACTGGGTTTAGAATTAGAACTATATCTCAGGCGGTAGTGTGTTACACTGCCAAGAAAACAAGGAAATAATGTTATTTGTCTCGTCTTTTATCCGCTCAAGTCTATATTGTGATAATCTCTAAGACACAGTTGGCTCACACGACATTCTTCTGAGGCACGCCTCAAAAGATCATTGTGGCACTATTATTTATATGAAAGGCCTTGTAACATTATTTTATACTCCTTTGAAACTATCCAAACCATAGACTTAAATATGATAGACATGCCTGTGACAAAATATGTTACTCTTTTCTCGTCAGCATTCGTCATCGTCAGCTCATACATTTTTAATTATTTTAAAACATTTTAAAATATTATTTAGAACATGCTTTCACTTACTTAAGTATCAACTCCTTGTATGAGACGCCCTATCTAGTGCTATAAAGATCTCTAACCCAAATGCATTAGTCACTTCTACGCCACAAACCCTACTTTCAAATAAAACACTCCAAATTCAAAAACATTTATTCTTTTTTTTTTCTTCTCAGTCGGACGTGGTAACGTTGACTGACAGCAACTTCCGCGAGCTGGTGTTGGAGAGCGATGACCTGTGGCTGGTGGAGTTCTACGCGCCGTGGTGTGGACACTGCAAGAACCTGGAGCCACATTGGGCGAAGGCAGCGTCAGAACTGAAGGGCAAGGTAATGTCACATACATACATACACACATATTGTACAGTCGACCAAGAATCTGCTCTACCGCCCTAAGGTTGAAACTCATATGAATGTCATTAAACATTAAGGTTCATTGTTCACTTGTCACAATATGCCAAATCTACCTTATTGATGTTTTAGTGACACAGGAAGTGTCATCGAAACTGATAGACCATTTTCTTGGCCGACCGTACATAGTACACACATCAAAAGTGTCTAGGGATCAAGAACATTTTTAGCTCTAAGAAAAATCTAATTTATTTAAATCAAATCTAATCTTCTGGATTGGTCTCCTACCTAAATTCCCCATGCCTGTATCAATGACTTATCACCACATTTTGAATAAATTATGAATGAATTCAGTTTTTGTAAAATATATTCTTGATTGCAATCTTCTAAAATGTACTGATCC
>SJJU01024292.1:0-15380 GCA_012932125.1 Conopomorpha cramerella | reverse complement strand
TTGTTCACCTACTGAAGTGGTCATAATACAAATAGTTATTTTATTCAAGAATTTGCTGTTATTATTAAACAATGTACAATCGTTGCTTTATTTTTTCTGTGAGACCCTTTTTCAAACTGGTCAATTTAAAATTGAAAGTACAATTTTGTTCGTATTCTGTACGTGTTAATATTACGAAATATGAATCTTTCCCAATATCCCTTTCATAAGAAAGAACAATAATTTCAACCCCGCTTATAATTAAACTAATTATTATTCAAGGCGTATTTTGGGAAGCAGGTTCAAATACTAATTTCTAAGTACGATAGTCAACTTCGCAATTTGAATAGGTTTAAACCCTACCCGGGTGTACGAAATAAGCTATAAAGATTTTAGTTGTAAAAATTTTGCAAAGTTGCGAAATACAAGGTAAGGTATACAAAAAATCATTTCGTTTTCTTCCTTTCTATATATAGCCTATGGTCAGAACCGCGAGGCACTTCCCTTTATTTTGTAACTTCCGTCGCGAAGCCCCGAGCGGATACAACGTACCTACGACTCGGGTCTCGTGGAACACGTGTACTATGTAGTTGTTCGAGGATAAGGCTTCTTTTTGTTCTCTACATACCTCCGTTTTATTTTTGCCAGGATCTTTCACTCTCAATAACCGAAGCTCAACAGCAGTCGTATTCGGAACAAAATAAGCTCAGAAAAACTGCCTCAAAATGTTGCATTCAGCGAGTCTGTTCCAGAATGGAAATGAAAAAGAAAGGTAGGTAAATGATGGAATTCATTTTCCGGAATCGAATTTCATCGCGACGCGTTCGAGAATGTCACACAAATTGTGATGGATCCGCAGGATAAAGCTTACTTTAGGAATGGAAACCGCTATGGTTTTTTGTGTACTTTGTTGTAAGTACTCCTGCGAAGTGCTGTGTTTCCTCTCTGAGTATTGATCTATGTCGTTCTTCTGAAGCAAATAGTCCTCAAACTACTTTCTACTACTTCTTTACCGAAACAAGGGCACAAAGGGATTTTTGACCTGTCTTGTTTAGCTCCTAGTCTCTTGTTTAATGACCGTGATATTCGCAAAATATTTAAAGATTGTTTGATCAATGTTAGAAACCAAAATGTTTCATGTTAGTACAATGAAACGAAAATTGTAATAATTATAACAATTTTTAATTCTGGGCTTGAAAGCGATGTTTCATGCAAATAGTTTTACTTCATGGGTGTAACGTAATCGGCGACTTATTTGCATCGTACATACCTATCACTGGAATTATTTTTAAAACATACTGGTGATATAAACAAACTAAAATTTTGTATTATTTAAAAAATTGTAATTTATTTTGGACTCCAAATATACGTAGTTTACTATCAATAAATTTAGAACTAGTCTACGAATAGAACAGGAAAAACACTTAAATCCGTTTTCCCTAAGGATGATAAATAAAGTATACTTATAATAACGTATCCTCATAATACAGATCAACGACCGGATTCACAGCACGTCGCGTCTACGCAGGGGCGATGTCCTATCCCATATTTCAAGCAATTTGGGACACAACAGGAAAATAAAGCTGTATAAAATGGCTGATACGATTATGACGAAGCATAATTTTGTATTATAGCTGAAAAATACAAGTAACGTGTAGTTATAGTAAATAGGAAAGGCCAAATAAGCAACTACTAATTAAAGAGTCGTCTTACAAATGAAGCAGCATCTTATACATATTTTTATATCTTGTTGTTTACCTAATGTGTTGTTGATTGAATTGAATGTATTACAATGGTATAAAATGTCCTTACTACTTATTCACCAAAATCTATGTCAATGTTTTGACTTTTCATGCATACGACGGATAGTCATTATATTATACATTATATGGAAGAAAATCTTTTCAACTATCATCATCATCATTACATAGTGTAAAACTATATCGCCACCCGCTGTCTGTCCCTATGTATGCTTATGTCTTTAAAACCACACAACGGATTTTGATGGGGTTTTCTTTGGTAGATGAGTGATTCTTGAGTAAGGTTTATATGTGTAATACATACATATAATAGTAGAGTAATACTCCTAATAATGTATATTGGTAAAACACCGTTTGTCGGTACAGCTAGTTACGAAATAAAACGAAGTATATTTACATACATACTAGCTGTCTCGGCAAACATTTATTGTTTTGCCATAGTATTGGAAGAAATACACCTTTTAAACCTTCCCTGGACTGCCACGAATAATTCAAAACCGAAATTAGCCAAATCGGTCCAGCCGTTTTCGAGTTTTAGCGAGACTAACGAACATCAATTCATTTTTATATATAAGAAGACTAGCTGTCCCGGCAAACATTTGTTCTGCCTCTGTATTCCGTGCATTGGAAGAAATACACCTTTTAAACCATCCCTGGACTTCCGCGAATTAATCAAGACCAAAATAAGCCTAATCGATCTAGCCGTTCTCGAGTTTTAGCGAGACTAACTAACAGCAATTCATTTTTATGTATAAGAAGATATACATATTTGTACCTAACTACTTACTGAATGTAAAAAAAAACAAAAAGACCAATCACGACATACTTTTGTATGTACATACCTAACATTATTGTTAGCTGCAACCAAATGTTACCAAATTAATGAAGATGCCTTCTATGGTTGTCTGGATTGCAACTGTTTATTATCTGTGGAAAGTTGGTGGAGGCGGCGGCGGGATATTGGCGGGCTTCATGTTTGGCCACGGTCGCGACGACGAGATCGATCTGAAGGTTCATTCTAGTAACTTGTTTTTTGTTGTTAAATTAAATAGTGAATTGCTAAGTAAAGCGTAAGCACCTTTGATGTACACTAACCTAACAAAAGTTATTGTATAACTTTTATGAGTGTTTTTTTCATTTTGCATCGTTCTAAATTTCTTTGACGTGTCCCATTTAGTGCTGAGGTGCTATGCCATATACAAAAGTAATGGTATCCGATTGCACGCAGTTCCTTTTGTGTAGTATTCAAGTGTGTAAAACGCACCTACATGCATACGTAACTGTAATCTCATCACGAGTTAAGGCATAGTAAACAAAAGCTACAATAGCCTTAATACCGTAGATTTTTTTTATAATTTTTCAATTCCTACAAAACACCCATATTTAAAGTAGGTACCTATTAAAACTGTAAGCTGTGAGTGTATTTTTGATTTTATGTCTTAGGATTACTGTAATTTTAAGCTCTGCCTCGTAGTGTGCTGTAGAAATACCTAACATAATATAAGAACATTAAACAAAACTTGTCATTTAATATGATGAAGCCTAAAGCAAGAAGAGCCAACAAAGCAAATTTGAGAGTTTAACATTATGAAAATATACTCACATGTAACAAGTAGTAGACGAACAGATTCGCTTATTTATTTTCTATAAGAATTATCGTCGGAAGTTCGGACTTCGGAAATATTACTGTGAGGCTACTAAAGAATTTGTTTAGTATGCTTTAACTCGTGATGATGTAGGTACGTTTTCCATATTAAAACGATCATATTATTTCATCATTAATTTCTAATACCGATTTGATATTATGAACACCCATAAATATACAATATAGGAATGAATAAATGGATAGGTACATTTGGCCCGATCTCAATTTTTTTGTTAGCCGAATTAAGATTTGGTTGCTATAACGATGTGATCCCTACGACGACGTGACCGTACTTGACGACAGGCTGGAGGCGTCTGAACCAGAAAGCTGCCCTCTTTTTGATTTTCTGAGTTTGCCTTTATTTTTTAACAGGTTTAAAGAAAAGGTGTGATCCTCAATTCGTCGGTATTTTTTTAATGTTTGTAACCTCACAACTTTTGACTGGATGAACCAATTAGGATTATTCTTTTTTTGTTGAAAGCTGATGCTTTCCCTTTGTCCTATTTTAATTTTATTCAATTCAGACAATGGCGTCCATGATAAAACCACAAATCTGTAAATTTTTACTGGATGATGTAGGTTCTTTTTTTTTTTAATTATATTGAAAGTGTGTGTGTGTAATGTCTATTATTAGTAAACCTAGATACAGGGCACCTCGTCATGCAAGTAGAGCTAGTGAGTTTGGGAAATATTAAGTGTACCTACTCCAAAGGTTCTCCTTTTTATATCCTACGAAACCCCCTTATTTAAGGTGCACTATTAAAGATTGCGTTAGTACACCCTTGCAAAACTGTGGGCTTTTAATTAGAAAGCGTGAGTATATTTTTTTATTTGCTTTATGATTACGATAATTCTAAACTGTGCCCCGCAGTGTACCCCTGAAGAAATGCCTAACATATACGAGCATATAACAAAACTTGTCACTTATTTTATATAACAGGAATAATGACATAAAGCAAGAAGAGCCAACAAATGTTGTCTATTTGAGTGTTTAACCTTTTATGAAAATATACTCACATGTAATAAAACGTTATTGCAGAAAGAACCATTGCTCAATCTTAGATTTATAAACTACCAGTGATCTTACAACTATTTATTTATTTTTTATTTGTTTACACATAAACGAACATCACATAACAGGTTACCCTTACAAATAGTAGGTAATCTGAAAACAAAAAATAGTAAATAATTACTCTAATTAAAACAATAAATACACACAACAAATGTGCTCCATCGACCACATCGCTGCTTAACATCAGGCAGGATGGTGGTCAAATGCTTGTTTACAGCGTTTAAAAAAAAACATTTTAAAGGCGTGAAGTGTAGAAGAGAACATTCTAACACTTACAACGAGACTTACATAGCTAAAAATTATGTTAAAACGAATGCAATTTAAGTCTATCATGTATCATATCATCTATGTGAGTCACTGTGCTGAATGCCTCGATGTCAAAATTATCACGACTAACGTGCACTTGATATTTCTATGACACTTAATGTTTTTCTTTACTATTGAGATGCACTCAGTACTAAGTACCTATATTCACACGTATCGTGCGTCGTGTTCAAGCGAATGGCTTGAAGATTTAGGCTAAGGTTAAATGCGCACTGCAAAAGATATCTTACATTAGGTATAGCTTATTCTCATTATCACCTACTACGTCACTGCTTAATATCAGGCAGGATGGTGGTCAAACGCTTGGTCACTGTGTTTAAAAAGAAATCTGCTAAGTATGTAAAATTAAGCAAGGGAATAATTTTAACAAACCTCCCAAGGCAGGTAGGCCTTTTGACGTATGGGCGGGCGAGTAGTGTGTGTCAAAATTCGTTTGCCTTTTATCAAATTCTTCGCACACGTGTTGTTACTTCATACATTTTGTTTCCATCCCAGTTTTATAACCAACTCCCCCACTACCGGTGAGTCGGATCTTCATTTCTTCACAATCCAACCTGGGTTGGATTTAGCTGGGTTGGAAAATTGTATTTGCTCCCGGATTCCGAGTCCGTTTTTCCAACTTAGGTATAGTCAGGAAAATTATATTTTTAGACACAATGTATGTACATTATGCATGAATTACAAAATTCAATTTTGTCATAATATCACTTTAGTGGTTCTTCTTGACAAATTTATTTACAGTTCTGGATAACTATTCTTCTTACAGATGGATGGATAGCTATCGCCATTACAATGTCCGCGTCCAGGTCTGCCCACACAACACCACAATGAGTTCGCTATCAATTGAAATCGAAGGAATACGAAATTATTTTTACAAAATAAATATTTTTTTCAAATTGGTTCTTTAGTCCCGCGGCCAACACAATCCAACATAAAAATCGCATCTTATCTTTTAGTACAGATGCGTGTATCTCTAAGTTCATGTAATTAAATAACTTGTTTATGTTTTTTTTACAAATTGCCAGTAGTATTCTTTGGTAGATTCATGTTGGAAAGTTTATAGGTATACCTGTTTTAGATATTTATTTTCAAGTAGGTATGTTTTGTACACAGGAAACTAATGAGCGTTAATGCTTCTTATCTGGCTTAGATTGGAGTTGGGAGATAAACTTATTTTTTAAAGTACCGTTTCTAAAGTTTAATAGGTACAATTATGTCTGCAAATGCAGCTTTTATTACCCAAGGTACATTAATAAAATTAGCTAATTCCAAAATAGACTTACCCTAAGGTGTGATTTTAAATATTTAGTTCTTAAAAGAATTCATACTGAACAACAATGTTATTACCCATAATTTAAATTCAATATACATACACATAAATTGAGGGTATCATAAATACATGCAAATGTATGAAAGGAACGCCTCGCTACCGTTTTATTTTATTATTGTTTATTAAATTCGCGTTACACGAAGGCCATAGCGTTCAAGAGACAGTAATTCAGTTCCCACAGCCGTAATAACATTGTTTAACGTAAAATATTTGCAGTCACCTATCATTTAGACCCCGTTTTTATAATCTAGCCGTCGGCCATTGGTGTTGGCACGCCGGGGCGCTGGTGTGTCCGTGCCGCGGTGCCCTTTCACGACTCGGGGAGCATTCCAACATGCCAGGACACTACGGCAACACACAGAAAAACCCAACCAATTATCTCCCGTAGATGAAAACCTTCCGACCAATCAGTGGCCGGGTAAATTGAACTAAGTCTGCGACATAGTCTTTCGACGTCACATGCCAGTCAAGTTTGGTGATGAATCGACATGTATCATTGGCTACCGGTGCGTACGTTGTGACTGTATGCGCGATCTTTCTCCGAACTGACGGCTAATATGGTGATCTTACCTATTTGGTAGGCAAAACGATGCAGTACACCGATGCCGCAGCGTAAATTGGATGCTATACTCATGGTTTTACTAAGTACAATATTAATTAGTACGTAGCAGTATGTTCATGCTCTGGTCTGTCCGTAACAGGTTTTAAAATACTTGTTTTAATACCTTTAGTTATTCAATAGGAACATCTTTGAGACTGTCACATGATAATGTTTATGAACAGTGAAGGCTTCTTTATTATTGTACATTTTTCTTATCTTATAGCATATTTTTACTTCACGAAGGGTTAGGTAGGTATCATTGACAGTTTACTAATTATATGACATCAATTATTATTAGTTCAGACTTAACGCGAGTAATAATTGGCGCCATATTCTAGACTTGATGCCAAGTCTCCAGTATCTTATCCTCTCCGCTGCGCCTCTTCTGCTGGAAACATTCCTTGTACCTATATATTTTTTACTACTATAAGCTGAAAATATTTGAAACACATCATAATCAGATCATACTCGTCCTCTGCTGACCATATGCCTCTTCAATTACACGCCACTGTGATTTATTTTCGCCTTCTCTCATCCAGCTTCTAAAGTTTGAAACATATCCTACTACAACCAACCAACGAACCCACCAGTGTTTGGGGTAGAATCCTACTTACAACTATTATTAACGCGAAAGTTTGATTAGATGGTTGCATTTTTGTTAATCTTTCACGTGATAACTCTTGAACGCATTTTAATGAAACTTTACAATAATACAGCATATACATTAATATAATGTAAAGGCTAATAATAATGTATCCCTATGTAATATCTATTAAAACACTCGTACGGCCAACTTGCAAATCTACATAGCGAGATCTCCAGATATCACGCGCAGCGTTCTATAGATAATGTCAATTCCGTAACAAGAAGTCGTCTGGCCTCTAAAAAAAAAAGCTCAAGTGCAAGTGCATGAGTGTCAGTGTTTGACACTGCACCGGCATACCCGTTGAATTATAAATAGCTTGCTAAAATAAACACAGTGCGTCCCGTTGCATTCCACGCGGGGCCTACTCTAATGTAAACCATGTAGGTGCAGCGGTACATGGAG
Source organism: Conopomorpha cramerella (assembly GCA_012932125.1). Classification (NCBI taxonomy): domain Eukaryota; kingdom Metazoa; phylum Arthropoda; class Insecta; order Lepidoptera; family Gracillariidae; genus Conopomorpha; species Conopomorpha cramerella. Next base: position 7,621 of record SJJU01024292.1, on the reverse strand, counting down.
ACCTAATATAATGCGTACGATAACAATGTGGTTATAATTTTGAAAGTTAAGTGGACTGCACGCTGAGATGTTTTAATGTATCAGTAATACTCTCATATTGAATTAAAATGATGTAGACTTCATTGTAAATATTGTCGTCTTTTAATTAATATCTTAATTTAGGTTTTAAAATGTTTGCTAACGAAAAAGGTAATTAATTTCTGTGAAATTAGTGTAATTTTTCTTTTATCACACGAAGACTTAAATATAATAAAAATAAAGATATTTTTGGGATGCGGAAGGGATTAACGGTGAAGAAGTTCATCATCATCATTATCAGCATCACGCCATATTTGTTCACTGCCTCTCCATTTGCACACCACGCGAAAAAAGTTACTAGCAATAACCTATTCTAATAATTGGCCTCAATTATCAGGCTAGATGATTACATTACATTAGTAGGAGCTTTAACGTCTTTGAAATTGTTCAATGTAATTGGAATTTATGGAATTGAGACAAGTATTTGGTTTATTAATTAAATACCTACAATTTATAATTTCTTTGTCCAGGTATAATTACGATAGATTTACACAATGTAGAGCATACATTTAATGACCGAACTGCGTTACAGAAATTAGTAAGAACGTGAACGTTCAATGGCATTCGTCAGAATGAACGATCGATAACTCAGAAAATAAATCATGAATCCCAATCGGAAATATTATTCAGGGTTTACAACTTATTGTACGTAGGTTAGGCCATAAAATGTAATACTTCGCATTTCGTTTTGCCTTTCGAAGGACTCTTGCGGTGATGGCGGCGGCTGTAACGCGCTCAACTACCTCTGTGGTTCATTGGCATGAGTTTTGCAAACTCATTTCCTTATATGGTTCATTATGTTCAATAGTCATAAACTTCGTTTCGAACATCAGAAGGGAGAAAGTTCATTGAACTTGCTTCGGTTAAACTATCAGTGAAATTTTCACATGTTACAAGGTGAATAACTAACTACCGATACCAAAAAGGAAGGAATAGCTCCCACATAATACGACCACCGCGACATACTATTTGATTTCTTTGTTTTATAGTAAAAAGTATATGTTTCAGATGCGTAGGTACACATTGTTTAACAGCAGTTTAATTATGTATCAAAAGACTGACACGTGCAACGAATTAGAAAAATATGAATATCAAGATATGGACATATACGACACATAACTGTTGGGATAAATATTGTTAGATCGATTGTCTTTTGAAATGAACATTCATTCCATAGTAGTCGATGAAATACTAGTTTCAGGTTTGTACAAAACAGGTTAAATACCGATTGATCAGTTGACTATTGGTCAATAGCGAATTCCATTGAAGTCCTTTTAAAGGTCCTTGTGATTACAAATAATTTTAACATAGAAGTGAGTGTAAAAGGTAGAGGGGCTAGAGACAAGTGCTTACAGAACAAATTGTCGATGTTCTGAAGAAAGACGGTTAAGAGATCCCATAATAGACATTTTTTAGTGAAAGAGACAAAGGCCCTTATTCTGAAACACAATCAGTAACCCAAGTGTCACTTGAGCCCAGTTCATCTCTTTTGCAAAAACACGATTAGAGTGGAACCAACGATACTTGAGCAGAGTCTGGTCTGTGCTTGAGAGGAGCTTCGGAATACGGGCCAAAATGAAGATGGTATCGTGGTCAAGTGGAAATCCATTATTTTGTTCGAGCTTGGAGCGCGATATAATATTATGAAGTTTATATAGAATTATTAAGATGATTTGGACAAATATGTACCGGGGTGGCAACAGGTGGCTCAAAATCTGGAGATGGCTAAAGATGAACGAAACTATGCATAAACATTCGATCGCTCTGAATATTTAGTTTTTATTTAGGCTATGAGTTAGCAACTGGTAACTGAAGGTGAATATTGACATTATTAACTACTTATTATGCTGAAGAGTCCTTGTGATCCTAAGGTTCTGTCCACCCCATTTTGGGGATTACACACGTGAGTGACGTGTATGTGTGTGTGTATGTATCATAAATTGTATAAACATGCCTACCAGGAAATAATATCTTCCTAAAACATGCAAGCAATCTAGGCGCAGAAACACATTGGCAAAGCAAATGAAGAAGACGAAAGTTATTGCCAATTATTCGTTTGTATACTTACTATAAATTAATATGAGGTGCCAATAATTGAGTAACTAGACGTAGAATTTCTTCGTACTTTATGGTGTCCAGGGTGAGGTGAAAGGTCTTCAGGGGCCGCATCAATGGCCTGCAGCCAGTTAACTTGGCACTGAATATATGAATAACGCGCAGTCATCTTGGTTACGTTTATGTGATTGAGCAGATTCTCTTTAATTTATCCGTGTACCTACTGTCTACGAAGTTCTTTGAAGTTTTCAAAAACTTCTACGCTACTTCTCTTCTTTCTGTATATGTCATCAACAAAAGAGAATTAAACAAAAAATCATCATCATCAGCCAACACAAGGCGTCCACTGGTGGACGAAGGACAAAAAATAAATAAAAATATACTTACAAAAAATGTTTTTTTTTTTGTATCTGTCCGCATTTCATTCAAGTTCTGTGGCATATTCAGTATCAAATACCATAAGCTGTATTGTTATTCCTGTTTGTATATTATTTTTATGTTTAATTAAAATACGTTCGATAATTTATTCGTGAAAAAGTAATCAAGCGTCCAAACGTCCAAACATCCATCGAAACTTTGTCTTTAATGCTACAATTTATAAATTATTAAGATTGAAAATGGACAGCCTGTACATGTGTTACGTACGTACTCAGTGTTTCATCCCTACCTATAATTTGATATTCCCATACATCCACAAAAAAAAATACAAGGTTACAGTATGTACGATTAAACGATAAAATTGTCACAAGTATTTAGTATTTACGGGGCCGTTGGTATAGTGGTCAGCATGTTTGCCTCTGCTCCGTAGGGTCGTGGGATCGATTCCCACCGCTGACAGGAGCTTAGGTGATTAGCTTTTAAGTACTTGTTGGATGAGTCTGGGTGTTTTGTTTATATGAAGTACATATTTAAATGAAAAAAAAAAGTAAATCTCTCTCTAATATGGGATGAAGGCAATGTGTGTGTTGTAAAATATTTATTTATTATTATTATATATTTATTTTCTGAGGGACCTAATATTATTCATTTCGCAGTTGCTATCTAATTAAACACTTCCCTTCAATAAATCTGCAACCATTTCCTTTTGCAAAAACGAACATATTCCGCTAATTGTTCGACTTTTTTTGCACAACGATTGCTAATCATTTATGACAGCAACAGTTCCGCTCATTCTTAGCGAATTCCCAATGGCTTTCGTTTGTTGCAAACTGTAAATAGAGGTATACACGTGAGCAAAAATTCCGGGTCATAAATAAAACTTCAATAAATTATATCAATACACAGTATAAAATAAAGTTGTCTCCCACTGTCTGTCCCTATGTATGCTTTAGATCTTCAAAACTACGCAACAGATGATGCAGTTTTCTTTAGTAAATGGAGTGATTCTTTAGAAAGGAATAAATGCATTATAATAGCAGATAAACACTGTTAATAATATAAATAGATAAAACAACGTTGGCTGGGTCAGCTAGTAATTATTAAAGTTGTAATATTGAATACTAGACAACTACTAATAATTTATGACTTTCATTATCGCTATTTTAGTGTCTTTAAAAAACAGTTTCTTTTAGTTAATTATCATTCCTTGATTGCGAGATATTTAGATGCATTGTGTACACAAAATTATGTGTGTCCCGGAATTTCTGCTCACTAGTGTACTTACGAGCAACGAAATGGAGTCAAGTTACCTGCTTTAGAGCGTCTGTGGTCCAGTTGGTCGGATATTTGACTTTTAACCGGGAGGTCGAGGGTTCGAGTCCGGCTACTGGACGTGTACCAATGGGACTCTTTTACAGAGCCGCAACGCAACGTTGTTACGGCGAAGGACAACATCATGATGAAACCCGCACACCACAAGGTGTGTGAACCCTATAACGGCGATGGGCTCACTCCCTTTCACGTTGGGTTAAATACGCTCGGTGAACCGTGGGCACTTGCTTTTTAAGCAAGTGCCTCTGCCTACCCCGCTTTGGGATTAAAAGGCGTGAAGTATTGTTATTACTATTTATTTATTTACTACCTGCTACCAGTAGTAATCTCATTCCATTTCATTGCTCGTAAGTGTAGCAATGCTGTTGTTTTCAAACTTTGACATTCAAATGGCTACGTGCTGCCACCATTATGTAGTACGCAATGATATCCTATCTTTTGATACCTCAAACTCTTCAAACTAACTCGTGGCACCTCGTGGTAAATTGAGGCAACAATAAAAAAAAAATTAGTTTTTCGGCCATAACTCAAAACTTGCTTTTGGCTCATAGTGGCATTTTAGTTAACGGGCGGCAGATATGTTAGAGTATATCATATAATTAGTAATATAGAATATCCTTCTTTCCCTTTCTAATCTAGATAGAAAATATATCGAGTAACTTTTACATCACTTTTAAAACTCTACTAGTCTTAGTAGATATCATTATTATATAACAAAGTCGCTTCCCGTTGTCTGGCCCTATGCTTAGATCTTCGAAACTATGAAATGGATTTCAATGCGGTTTTTTTTAATAGATAAAGTGATATTAGAGGAGGGTTTATATGTACAATACATACAACAGAGAAACACTATGAATATATTATATTAAAAAACTACGTTCGCCAGGTCAGTTAGTTTGTATATGTAGTAACAACTGATGATAGTTTTCATTTAATACGCATTAGAAATTACCATCAACCTATTTTCGATGAAAGCTTTTGTGAAAACTGACGGACCATTGTTTCCTTCGACTTCGTAATACATCATTCGACCGGAAAAAAACACAAGAATCTACTATTTGCTAATCTGCAATTACCCTATTAAAATACTAATGTTTTGTTGCATAATTTCATGTCGCGTGATTCGTTTGCATATTGTCTGCACCACAATGCAAATAGAGCGATCGATCAAATCAAGTGCGGTGGCATACCGGCTGCGCACGCGCAGGTATGGTGTAATTCTTTGGTATTTATGTATGTTTAGTAGTAATTAGATTGTCTACAACACATCAAAAACAAAACTACCTACATACAACTACTGAACTGCATATTCTTGGCAACTTGAAATAAAATGGTAATAAAAATGTGGCTCTTGTAAAAGTGCACATTGAACAGGGTAAAACGAGACCCCGATTTATCGATTTTTTTTAATTTTTTTACGGTGATTTATAACTTTTTCCTTTGACCGGTCGTCCTAATTTATTGCGGAAAAATAAAGACAGTAATGCTTGGTATACCCAGCCGGTGTGGGAAAAACAAAAAACTGATCGATTGTTTACAGTCTCAGGGGAGTCAATTGGGTCTACAGAAAAAAAATGATTCAGGATTAAAATGGTGTTTCCGGCTCATATCTCAATTAAGCCTGTAAAGCTAGCAACGGGAGGGATTTCCGTTTACGACAGGGAAAAGTGATGTTATTTTCAAGAAACTATGAGAATGAGCCATCGCATAAACCGTATGGCAGAGTTGTGCATTAGAACTTCAGTCCAACCATTAAAATACAACCATAAGAATTAACCTGTCGTCAAGTACACTCGAGAGCAAAAATCCGGGTTGCACGCATAGATAGAGAATATTATAAGTCCTTCGCCATATTTTTTTGTACCACTGCACTGGGGTATCATAGGTAAAGCTTAAGTAAGTGAAGTAGCCGACTGCGCGGTGTGCGGACCAGGCAAGTGGAGATTTAATTTTGATATTTGTTTGTATAGAAACATAATATAAGTATTACAAATGCTAATTAAGTTCAAGAAATTACTTTTATCGTTTCTGAGAGACAATGAAGAAGCTGTAACATACTATAATATTCATAATTTTATAGTTGACCCAGAATCATTGCTCTTGAGAGTAAATAGACATTACCAGATAATTTGCATACTCCCCATTCTATCTGTACGGACATTGAAAAGCCATAATGAAGGATAATGTTTAAATTACATTCAACGGTAAGAAATAATACACCTACTACATTACTCAGTAATTCGTAGACTCCCAACGAGCTGAAAAGATAATAATGTAATTTTATCTACCATATATAATAGTACTAAAAAAATAGCCTAGTGGTTTAGTTAGTACTTTTTTCTATTATAATTCATCATCGTAATCATCAGCCAGCCACATGACGTCCACTGCTGGACGAAGGGCATCCTTCAATGATTTCCAAAATCAATTGGGGGAGGGGGGGGGAATGCCCATAATCGCCAAATTTTTCGGAAGGATTGGCGATCGCAGTGGTGTAGTGGTTTAAATCACAGAGAGCGCTGCCGCCCGTCTTCTAGAGAGTTCCCTCGGTCTCTTTTTACGACCTGAATAAACGAGCTTCATTGCTATGTAATAACTGATTAGAAAAGTATACCTATCATTGACACAGGGGGATCTTTTGATCTGAAATGCCCAGAATGGCCAGAATGTCTTCATTCCGAATACTTTTGAGAACATAAATAAAGATACTGAATAAAAAAGCAGGAGTCTGCTTCAAATTAGGCAAAGAACAGACATTTCTGTATGATATCAAAGTTACTCCGTGACCCCAAAAAATTACCCCAAATTCTTCTTTAAAGTTGTTGGTACTTTAGTTAGTAGTTTTTTTTTCTTTTTAGGATTGCCGTGTAGTAACTAACTAGTAAGTACATAAAAGTCATTACTTACGTCTAGTCGTATACATCAACTTCCATTTCTTTAGATTGGGAGATTTATAAAATAAATAATAATAAATATTTTTTTACAACAACACACACAAATACATCACAACAATAATAAATGTTAGTATATTTTACTAACATTTCTAAAACATTAAAATAACGAAGAAGAGGACGTATATTATGTGTGAAAGTGTATGTATAACACAACTAATCCGTATTGTTGACCTAGTTGATCTATTTTGTCGGATTCGCGAAATGATAAGAATTTGGCCTGAATTCAATTCAATCCACTCAGCAATCCGGTAAGTAAACATTACCTGTTTACCTGTACCTACCTAAATGTACGGAGTAACGACGCGATCGGTTTCGAAATTGTGTTTTTATGTGAATGTATTCGAAGATAAAAACGTTCTACTTTCTGTATTTCTATAGATTTTTTTGTCGTTTACTTTGTTGCATTTTAGAGAACACAACTTTGTCATTTATAACTTTGTAGTTTTGCAATACATTTTATTTTATTGCAGCGTCCAAAGTACCATGTGAAGGAAGTACAACTGGTTTTCTTATTAATTCAATACTAATATTATGAAGAGGCATGATTTGTATTATTGGATGTTTGTCAAAAATGACTGGACGGATTTCTATAAATTCAATCATCAATAGAACAGTAAATAATAGTGAAGGCCGTCTACACAGCTTTTGGTATTCGCTGTAAATGCGTCTTGGCTAAAAGAAACTCGCTTTTGATTACAAACCAAGTAGGTAATCCAACCACTACTATCTTTTCTTTGTACCTTTGTAGTGACACTGAAAAAAGTGCCACTAAAATACCATATAGTACAAACCATAGACATAACAAAAGAGTCACCGGCCATCAC
>SJJU01024282.1:0-12825 GCA_012932125.1 Conopomorpha cramerella | reverse complement strand
TATGTATATATTACAACAACAAATTCAAAATCAATAAATATACCAACATTACATTTTAACTTAAAATTATTCACCTTATAAACTGTTAACTGTAACAGTTCGAAATAAAGGACAAAACACAGTTTGAAACTTACATTACACATAGACGGAAAAAACAACAAACATTATTTCTCATAAATTAATTATTTATAATTTGTTTAATTGATTTTAATAAAATGATTATTTTTCTTAAATGAATCCAACAGGAATAGCACAGTACTTATTTATCACTAGATGATCCGGCAAAGGTTGTTTTGACAATATAGGTACATTATTAGCAGTGCTTCCCTGCTATTATATACATAATTATAAACCATCGTCGTGTTTTAATTTCTATTTTGTTTTTTTTATTGTATCCTGGCACACCCATCGGTCTTTCCTATTACTGGTGGTTGATTGGTAGAAAATGCTTTAGCATTAAGTCCGCCATGTGTACTTTTTTGTGTATTAAAGTGTTTAAATAAATAAGAATCACTCTATTTACTAAATAATTCCGCATCATTACGTCGCGTAGTTTTTAAAATCTAAGTTTAAAACCTTCAGTAAATGTTTCTAGGGATCAAGAACATTTTTAGGTCTAAAAAAAATCTAATTTATTTAAATCATATCTAATCCTCTGGATTGGTCTCCTACCTAATTCCCCATGCCTGTATCAATGACTTATCACCACATTTTGAATAAATTATGAATGAATTCAGTTTTTGTAAAATATATTCTTGATTGCAATCTTCTAAAATGTACTTGATCCCTAGAAACTTTTGATGTGTGTAAAGTAAGCAGCCGCAAAATCCGTTGCGCATTTTTAAAGATATAAGCATACATATATCGCACAGTTAGAACAAAAGTGACACAAAACAATATGTGTCATTCTATGAAATTGAACCTTAACATAAAAGATACAAAACTTAAATTACAAAATCAGCATGTTTCGTTTTGTGTCCTTTTTATTCTAACTATGCGATATGTGTTTTATACTACATATATGTAAATATGTAATGATTATCATTGTTTTAACATTCCAGACCAGCACGGAATAAGCAATATATGTACAGCGGAAGTTGAAGTACAAATAACTTCAATTTAAGCAACTAATCACACATCGATTGTGCTGTTCGATTCGAAGCACTCAAATTAATGATATGCATTAGTTCTCAGATTCTACACGCAGTCCCAGCACTATGTTACTACGTCATCGTCGGTGGAGAGAGAGAGAGAAAAAAAAACAAGAAGCGAACGTAAGAAAAAATAAAACATAGAGGTCAATAACTGGACCAAAAGTTTCGCGGACTTTTGAAGTTGTACAAGAATTTCATGAGCTCTGATTCTTCGTTTTTCTCTAGGTCGAAAAGCTCAGCTGAATCATTGTACGTGTTCATGTAGTTTTATGCGGTGCTTCCTTCATGCCATCAAAACAATCTAGGAGATAGTGGCGTAGTAGTGAAAAGGAACGTCTGGTTGCTGTGGTTTGGACTGGGATCTGGAATCTCCCCATTTTGGGTTCGAAACCTGCTGACTAGGCGTGTACCAATACCAATTGGTTACTTTTTCACAGCCTATAGGTATACGATAAGCAACGTTCATATGGCGAAGGACAACATCGTGATGAGGACCGCATACCGCAAAGTGTGTAAACCCTTTAACGCCGACAGCTCACCCCCTCCTCGTCACGTCGGGTTAAATACGCGCGCTTGAACTGTTGGCATTTGCTTCGCTGCCTAATCCGCTCTGCGAATTAAAGGCCTCAAGTGTTTTAAATAGTTTTTATTTTAACATACATACACCCACGTCAATAATCCCTAATTGGGTCAACAGATCCTTAAGAGACGTCATGTCTTCTAGGTCATTTTCAGTCTGACATTAAGGGCCTTACTAATAATGGCGGAATTGCTATTTCGAAGTTACACAAAGCTCAACTTAACTTGTCAGTTGTGTGTCAAATACGGAACAACCAGTTCAAGTAGACCTGTAATAACCGTATGTATAAGTGACAACGCGTTTGTTGATAAGGGGGTAAGGGTTTAGATGAAAAAAAATGTAAGTTTGGTGACAGCGAATAGAATACGTGTGTCACCACCCCAGCCCAACTTGTCCCGTCGCGTCGTAGCGAAGCGACCTAGGGAACTCTCCAGAGGACGGGCAGCAGCGCTATCCGAGAGATAAACTACAACACCACTGCGATCGCCATTACGCCTGCAAAGCGTGGCGATCACTGGAATTTCCCCCCAAATGTTTATGAAAATCATTGTGGGAGACCCTCGTCCAGTAGAGGCATCATGTGGCTATGATGAAGGTGATAGATGCCACCAATAGAAGATAGGGCACAATTCTTGGCTTTGGGCAAAGAACTATTAACCTTAAATGGTCCTGAAATTCAGTCGGTAATTAAGCTCATATTCCCATGAAGTTAATGTGTTGTTACGCATTTCACATTATAAAGAGTAGCTACCTATTATTATTTACGTATAACTTATAAACATTCAAAAGAGAAAATAAAGCGTCTGTGGTCCAGTAGTTGGTCGGATACTTGACTTGTAACCGCGAGGTCCGGGTTCGAGTCCGGCTACGTGTACCAATGGGACTCTTTTTCAGGGCCTATGTACACAACGCAACATTCGTACGGTGAAGGACAACATCGTGATGAAACCCGCACACCACAAGGTGTGTGAACCCTATAACGGCGATGGGCTCACCCCCTGTCACTTTGGGTTAAATACGCTTGGTGAACCGTGGGCATTTGCTTTAGCAAGTGCCTCTGCCTACACCGCTTTGGGATTGAAAGACGTGAAGTGTATTTAATTATTTATTTTTTTCTTCAAAAAAGAAAATTGCATCCAAACCTTTGCGCAGTTTTAAAAATCTGAGCATACGTAGGGACAGACAGCAGGAGTTCTTCACTTAAGTATTTTTTATGTATGTACTCATAATTGCCCTGTCATTCTAGGACCTCCAGTTCGATAGTATCTAGCTACTTCATAGGTACCAAAGATATACGTATGTATAGATGGTTACATAGACCATTTTACAGTTAGACAAACTGCCAATAGTACTTAGTGAGACTGCGTAATAGATGGCCAATTGATATTGAGAGTTGTTGATAGTGTTTTTTGTCGAGTCTATTACTTATTACACGTGGGAACGTGTTTTTTTATATTATAAGGCTTTACCAATAAACGCGGGTTATCTATTCCCTCACTGTACCAAGCTCAGCTTAAGTTGACAGTTGTACATCAATTACGGAGTAACCAGTAGTGCAATTCTCGTATTTTCGTCGATACTAAAAAAGTCTCAACTTAGTCCAAACTCTCTTGTTACTATCGTTCTCGTATTACTATCGAGTTTCAATAGTACGTCAAACGACTCTCTATCGTCAAAGCGTATTCTCGTATACAAAACGTAAACTCGAGCGTAAGCTAAACCAAAACGTAATCGTGATCGAGCAAAAATACGAGAATTGCACTACAGATTTAGTAGAGCTGTAATAACTTCGGTATAAGTCACAACGCGTTAATAGGGAATTTTCTTTGACGTTTTTCTGGCATATTTTTGGGCGGAGAACTGTCATTACTGTCAAACTTTGTTTGGAAAGTGTGACAGTAATGACAGAAAATCTGTCAGAAAAACGTAAAAGAACTTTCCCCATTGGTAAGAGGGTTAATAGTTTAGTGCCGTCACCACGAATTGTTTTCATGCTTGGCTCTAATTTATTTTTCTGCAGTGAGCGACTGAAGGAACCTAGCACGCGAGCAGTGGAAGACGTTTAGGGATACTTGAATGAATGAATATATTATATATATGATGTCCTGACCGAAGGTGGCGTGAAAAGTACTCGAAACTGGAGGTCACGTATGAAAAGGTGTATGAATGTAGATGAAGCGAAAGGGGTATGTCAGGATCGTGACAAATGGAGATCTGTAGTCTCTGCCTACCCTCTGGGAGACAGGCGTGAAGTGTATGTATGTATGATATACTCTTTATTGCACACTGTACATTACGAATGTAAAAAACAATTCAATGGAAAAATTGCAAAAGGCGACCTTATCGCTCATAGCGATTTCTTCCAGGTAACCTAAACTTGCGCACAGCAGTAAGGCGCCGTAATTATCCTGTGTTCCTATGACACCTCAGTGGTCCTCAGCAACGCTCCTGACCTTGCTCCAGCTAACTCCTGCGGCACGCATTTCACTCTCGACGATTCAGCGCCATGATTGACCAGAACGGCCTCTGGTTCTCTTCCTGTTTAGAGGTCGCCACTCGAAAGCGATACCGGCATTATTCGATGCTCCTCTTCCAATTGTGTGGCTTATCCATCTCCATCTCCTTAAGCGATTTCTTTGCCTATCTATAAATAAATAAATATTTTACAACAACACACACATTTCCTTCATCCCATGTTAAGTAGCTGAAGCACTTGTGTTATGGAAATCAGACAACGAGATATATTTACTTAAATACTTTTTTTTTTAAATACATACTTACTTATATAAATAAAACACCCACACACATCCAACAAGTACTTAAAAGCTCATCACCTAAATACCTGCCAGCGGTGGGAATCGAACCCACGACTCTACGGAGCAGAGGCAGACATGCTGACCACTACACCAACGGGCCCGTCATTAGAAAAATAAGAAAAAGCACCTATATGATGCAGGGAACACCACAGGACGTGTATCAGTTAAAACATTTCTCTTCACATCCGCAGTGGATAAATCTAGGACTTTAATATGTTCACAGTTACATAAAATAATAATGGAAGACGTTGCAATTTACAAGTGATAATGAACTTTAATAGTATATAGTCTGAACAACTGGCTACGATGGAGCGGTCAACCCACCGTTTGCAAAATAGCCTAATATAGTTTTTTCTGTAGACATACTTAGTGTGGATAAGTCTATATTTTCTCTTTAACATTTCACCCGGTTCAAAATCTTTACCAAGTATCAAGTATCTTTATTGCATTCCAAGTGTACAGAGGGTCTTACATTTAGGCAATAAGTCACAACAAGGAAGTCTTTTACAGAAATTGCAATAGTAGTAAATTAACCTTATGAACTAATATTTCTTAATATATTTTTAAGTGTTATTTATGTTTATTTACCAACTTAAGAACTAACATACATGAGAAAAATAATAAAAATAAAAGAAACAATAATTAGGTAAAACAATAATTAATACACACATAAGATAAGCACAAGGCAATCAAAAGCATACCAACTCGCACTAAGCAGTGTGCCAGATCTCAAGCCAGCAAAAGGGTCTCGACTCAGCATAATGCCACAGTTACCTGCGGCGCTGGTGTTCCGCCGATACCCGTTAGAGAGAGAAGCCCCACATGTAGATGTAGATGATACGGGACGTTTCCAACTCGACGTCCAATGCGCCTACATCAACTCCTAGTTATAAGATAGACAGTATAACAAATAAGTATAGTTGTATAGAACTGATGAATAATAATAAACCAACAATGTGTACATACACATACATAATATAGATAGATACATAATTAAGTCAGCAACACAATGAGTGGATACAGAAGACAAATTGAAATAAAATAAAAATGATAGAAATGGGAAATGTTGTCGAGATACTGTTATTTTTCAGGAGGCCAGGGTGCCAAGTCTGCTACACTCTAGTGGTTGCATCGCTCTGGCACCGTAGCGGCAAACGAAGTGCAATGCTGATCACCGAACAAAAGGAACCCTGGATACAGCATTAAGGGCGTGACAGGTAAAACTCACTACTGCTCGTCCTCCGGAGAGTTCCCTCGGTCGCCTCTTACGAACCCCAAGACGGGAAAAGTTGGTCTGGGACCAACTTTTCCCTATTTTATATTCTATTCTTTAAGAGCAGAGAGGCGTAAGCGATTTAACTTAAAATTCTATTTTTTCAACTTTAAATGTATATAATTTATTGTGATTTTTGAGTGAAAAAATTAATTTTTTTAATTTACTTTTTGACAGTTCGGACTCACTTGTAAGTTATAATCACCTGTGCCAGTGAGACCCCGCTCTGAAAAGCTACATATTACCTATTTCATTCAAAATAGAGGATCATACTGAAACAACGGGTGTTTTTCCATTTCCTAGTCCTAAGGTATCCATGTCAAATGTTCTTACATACTAAAACCTTGGATACTAACCCCCTTACCAATAAACGCGTTGTCACTTACACAACGGTTATTACAGGTCAACTTGAACTGGTTATGTATTTGACATACATGACACATTAAGTTGAGCTTTGTGTATCTTCGACATAGCAATTCCGCCACTATTAGTAAGGCCCTAAAGGAGCAACAGTTAAGCGCACTTGTTTAACGTCTAAATATGTATCTTATCCCATCGTATCTTATCTTGCTTTAGCAAGTGCCTCTGCCTACCCCTCTTTGGGATTAAAGGCGTGAAGTGTATATATGTGTGTATATATATATATGTATCTTATCCACGCTAATGTACTCATTGCGTGATGTGTACAATGTAATTACAGAACGACTGAGTGCTTCCGAAAAAAAAAATCGGATACCGAAATTATTCAGACCTCGTGCCTTCATTTAGTTTAATGTGGCACGGAGAGGAGCTGACGTATTGCGGTGGCTGCGGCGACCCTTGGATGGTGCTTTCATACGTCACTCTTTAGTATTTTAGTCTCTCAGAGGGGTAGTCAGAGACGATTGTTCTCTAATTGTCATGGTTTTTTTTTTTGGATTTCACCATGTCCATATTGGTATATGTATAAGATAACTCAATATTGTTCACCGGGTATATAGGCGCGAATATAATCAAAAACAAGCTAGAGCTTACCTTTCTTATTTTACTTGACGTTCCGAAGCAGTTGCATGCGTCGTGGTCACGGGTGGACTGGAGTGCGGCGTCTGCGACGTTCACTGGTTTGATACGAATCCGCAACTACCCTCAATTAGTAGTTCACACGAAAACTACGCTGTTTATCCGGAAATTCCCACGGGAATGCAATAAACTGGTTACCCGCAGTTACAGTTTCCTTGCCCGGGTACAGCTTATCTTCTGTGTCAGTGTACAATGTACAAAAGGTGCTTATTCAATTTAAAAAATAAATAGCTTACTTCGTTTACATTTAGATTAACTCACACATTTTCTAATTAAATCATGTCGTGGATAATCCTCATCTCAAACACTAAATGACTTCGTAAGTATTTTAAGCTTTGTACCCGACCACACCCCCTTCTCTTCCATAATGGACAATTCTGTCTTCAATCCACCGCTGGGTTTGAGTCATTCCTTGGCTAAGCTTGGGCCATCTGTCTTCGTCAGGCCCTAGACGTCTGCGAGAGGACTCGTATTATACCCCAACCATTATTATCTGACCTTTCATTCAATAGAAGATGTCTCTTAAACTGGTTTTATCCTCGGTTGAAACTGTTTATGATCAAGTGACTGTATTAGTGCATTAGCCAGACGGTTTAAGGCGGCCGCGACATAAGATATCCATCTCTGTCTGTCCTAAGTGTATTTTGATGGCAAAGCATGCTCTGTCTCACGAATTGTGATGGTGAAGTGTTCAAGAGCAGAGAGGCGTAAGCGATTTGTAAAGAGAAAGGATTCTCGGACTTATTCCGTCGACGTAGAGTCGTCTGTTGAAGGTGTAAGGTGGAATAACAACAATATTTTCCGAGATTCAGGAGCGCTAGGTGCAGTTTGTCATAGTTTACTTACATTGTTATAAAGTGATGTTGCATTCAATCGGTGGGAAATTGTAAATTACTTAGTTATATGGCTCTTGACCCTGACAATTCTGCGAAGATCATGATAAACTTTCGCCGCCAGTTTGATGGTCCATTTTTTCCGCGAGATTATGACGAAAAAGTTATTAAACCAAATGCCATTAAAATTTAACGCTCTTTGACTACGAGTGTTTCACGGAAAGCTTTTACGTTTATGTGTTGAAAATGTTTACTAATTTTAAGTACCTACCTGCTTTACATAAAAAAATTTGCTAATTTAATATCTAAGCGACTGCAAAAAACGGTAATATATGCTTTTGTATGTTTGTTTTTGCGGATAACTTCGTGGTTTATGAACTGATTTTGGATGTTTTCTTCTTTGTTCCAGGGAAGATGTTTCCAAGGTAGTTCAATGTTAAGGAAATCAGGGTTTGATAAATAAATATTTTACAACAACACACACTTGACTTCATCCCATGTTAAGATTGTCTTCATCCCGTGTTAAGTAGCTAAGTAGGGATTCAGACAACGAAATATATGTAATTAAACACAATTTAAAAAAAAATGTATAAATAAAACACTCAGACACATCCAACAAGTACTTAAAAGCTCATCACCAAAGTACCAGTCAGCGGTGGGAACCGAACCCACGGCTCTACGGAATAGAGGCAGACGCGCTGAGCACTACACCAAACGGGCCCGTTGATGATGACAATACCGATTCTTGTCGCTTTTTTCCTTCAAATTATTCAGAAACAATTACACCTAAAACACCACTTATGGTGAACGGAGTTGTGTCTTATTCCGCGCAGGTAATTACAATAGGCAATAGGGTTTTCATAAAGGCTCCATTGCCTATCGCCTATAGGCGTGTCACGCCGTCTTGTCGTCGACCTACAGTCTTGGTTTACGGACTCTTTTTACTTTGACATGTAATATTATTATATTTGACTAGCTGTCCCGGCAAACTTTTGTTTTGCCATAGGAAGTAGCCTTTGTACCTCGTTTATTGGATGAAATACACCTTTTAAAACTTCCCTGGACTTGCACGAATAATTCAAGACAAAAATTAGCCAAATCGGTCCAGCCGTTCTCGAGTTTTAGCCAGACTAACGAACGGCGATTCATTTTTATTTATATAGATTGTGCTTGTGACATTTTACTTATCGATGGAACATGAATGGGGAATTTCCTTTGACGTTTTTCTGAAAGATTTTCGGGAGAACGGAGAACTGTCTTACTTACTGTCATACTTACATGACTATTACTGTCATACTTTCCAAACAAAGTTTGACAGTAATGACACAACAACGTTGAAGAAAATTCCCATTAAAATATGTCCAGAAAAAATGTGCGCTATTTCATTTTAAGGAAGTGCGTAAGGTTCCCTGGCGTTTCAGCCTATTAGGCCCTCCTTCCCAAGAACCAAAACACTTGGTCTTGGCATCGAAGCCCTCAGTCATATAGACTCTGAATAGGTATCCATCGTGATGAATGTGAACCCTAAGACGTTGGGTTAATAACTACATTTGGTGAACCGTGGGCAAAAACTGTTTGTGCTTCTTTACCTCGATTCCGTATTAAAAGGCGTAAGTATATTTTTTACGTATGTAGGTGCCTCATCATCAGCCCTGTAGACCCGGGCGAAGAATAGGGCTACGACGGATCCCCTGCCTGTCGTAAGAGGAAGAAACAGGGGTTGTGGGTCACCCGAGCAGGGGTCTGGATGACCTACCTAGAACAACCCCTGAGGAGAGGCGGTAGCGAGGTGTGGTCCCCTCCTGCCGCCCAGCACCGCAAAGTGCAAAAGAGAGGGGGCTTAAAAAGTCCCCTGCGCGTCTAAGGACGCAGTGCGAGGGTGACACCGGTGCGTTCTTTGGAGATCCCGGAGTCACCCGTTAAGCACGGCCGAAGGCCACCGGAGGGGTTTTAGTCGGTGTGAGTCCGACATAACCCAGTCACTCCTCTGGGCGGCTGGGTATCCATAAAGGATTTCCCCTTCGAAATAAAAAAAAGGTGCATCATGTGCATCATCATCATCATCATAATCAGCCCATACTCATCCATTGCTGGACAGAGGCCTCTCTAATTGCACGCCACCTGTGATCTGTTTTCGGCTTCTCGCATCCAGCATCTGCCAGCAATCTTGCGCATATCATCAGTCCACCTTGCCTAGCGTCGGGGCGTCCTTCACTCCGTTTGCCCAGACGCGGTCTCCACTCGAGAAATCGTTTGTCCCAACGGTCATCGGTTCTACGGCTAATATGGCCGGCCCACTGCCACTTCAGCTTGCTAAACCGATGAGCGACATAGCTACCCATAGAGCCCAAGAACGTTTCTCTAACACTATTGCTCGGGGTTAATTTACGCACGCAGTATATTGATTGGTAATGTCTGCCAGGTAATCCCTTGCACATATCTCACCCACTGTTATTTGTGGCCACTGTTTATGTTTTTAATTCCCCCGCCCGCCTCACCGGGCCGGTTATAACCGGATGTGACCGGGGCGGGCGCTGTAATCCATCTACTTCAGGGCCCGGTTGGGGGCGGCAAGTGCAGCCGGGGCGTGGTGTAAGTCAGAAGCTGAAAAGAATAAAACTTATTTTACTTACTTACTTTGCGGATCAAAATCAATCAAAATCATCATTTTTATTGACGTGCCCGTTGGTGTAGTGGTCAGCATGTCTGTCTCTATTCCGTAGAATCGTGGTTTCGAGTCGCACCGCTGACAGATACTTGGTGATGTGCTTTGAAGTACTTGTAGGATGTGTCTGGGTGTTTTTTATATAAGTAATAAATAAAAAAATGAATACATGTGTCACCACCTCAACCCAATGTTTCCCGTCGTTAGAGTCGTAAGAGGCGACCGAGGGAACTCTGCAGAGGGCGGGCAGCAGCGTGAGTTAAACCACAACACCACTGCGATCGCCAACTCGTCTGCCGAGCGTGCCAATTATATTGGCATTTCCCCCCAAATGACGCAATTATTAAGGTGATGAAGTAAAAAATGTACACAATGAAATAGTAAGTAAGTAATAGACAGTAAAATAAAGACAATACATTTTCTTTATGAGCGTCTGTGGTCCAGTTTGTTTGAAACTTCAACTTGGCTTGAAACCGGGAGATCGCGGGTTCGATTCCGGCTAATGGTACCTATGGGACTCTTTTTCAGAGCCTATGTACGCAATGCAACGCTCGTACGGTGAAGGACAACCGGTGATGAAACCATAAGAAGTGTGAACTCTATAACGGCGATGGGCTCACCCCCTGTCACGTTGGGTTAAAAAGCAAGTGCCTCCGCCTACCCCGCTTTGGGATTAAAAGGCGTGAAGTGTAGTATATGGTGTAGTGTAGTATAGGTATATAATTTAGTATTATTGATTGTTTTTCCTTCTATTATTATTATTTTTCTCATGTGTGTTAGCTCTTAAGTTGGTAAATAAACATAAACATAAGTGTGTATATATATATACATTTTCTTTGTTACGTCGTCTACAGCCGTCCACTATCCGGCAATATGTTAAGTGTACAAGTCGTGTATCGCTGCAGCTCCAAACTCGCCCCACACACAAAACAAGATGCATTAATCCGCGCTGCTGTGGTCGACTAATATATGGTCTCGAGTTCGACTCGGTCAAAGAATCGCATATGTCTGCCGCAACACGCGATAGAAACGCCGAAAGCATTTTTAACTAGCCAGCAAAAAGTGATAAGTGTGTGCTCATTTGTGTGAGTATTTCTCTCTCAATATGATTATCACATCGTTTCAGTGATTGCTTTTATTTGTTTACTAGCGGCCAGTGGCGTGCACACCATATATGTAGGCAAAAAGACACTGCCTACCTTAGTATTTTGGCTATCCGACCTAGTAGTAGAGTTATTGCTAGATCCTTTTTTGTTGTTCTCACGACATAGGCTGACGAAGGTCCTGTGTTTTGTGGGTGAGTAGATAGGTTTACCTATGTTTCGTAAAATAAGTTTCCTATACATAGGTGTCAATCCTTAGGGATTACTGCTTACCTTGTCGTAAAAGCCCGGCTTCACCCGAGTGCCATGCTGATACTACTTGTTTCTCTATTGTATTATACATGTTATATACCTACATAACGGCGATGGGCTCACCCCCTGTCACGTTGGGTTAAATACGCTTGGTGAACCGTGGGCATTTGCTTATTAAGCAAGTGCCTCTGCCTACCCCGCTTTGGGATTAAAAGGCGTGAAGTGTATTAATTAAATTTAATTAATAATTATATTAAAAGGCCTTTGCCCAGCAGTGGGAAACAAATCAGGCGAAGTAAAAAAAAAATTATATACCTACATAAAACACCATTAGAATCACACTATCTATTAAAAGTAACCGCATCAAGTTCCGAGACTTATTTTTGTCACCTTTTCATACAAATCAGCTGACTGTCACTTCATACAAAAAGATTTTTTGTTTCGTTCGCGACATTATTTTTAACATCCCTATCCCTATTAATATCATAAATGCGAAAGTAACTCTGTTTGTGTGTAGTCTGTTACGCTTTCCCGCTTAAACCTCTCAACCGATTTTGATGAAATTAGTCAGAGACAATTTTCTTTAGACCCTGAGAGAGGACATAGGCTACTTTTTTATCCTGTGGGACGCGTTACTAAATAGAGGGTGTTCTAGTTTGTATGAAATACTGAAACTACGCGACTGAAAAAAAAGTTTGCACACAACAAATTATTGTCCACTCCGTGGTGGAGCCCTCAGGGACCTGTCGCGCGTTAAGTGGGCCCTGAAGAATGTCCTCTCGGTGTTCAGGGCCCACCAAGCCTTAGCCTTGATAGCTGAAGGCCATACCATACTGAGTATGAGTATGCCACTACCCTGTCGCTGTCCCCATAGCTGTAGGGACCATGAGGATTTCATTTCCTCCTTGTAGTCTCTGTAACAGTACTCCGTAATATGGTCGTCATGCCCCAGAACGGGGAGAGTTGGCAACAAAACAGGGACGGATAAAGATAATTTGTATGGAGTGAAGAAAACGTGTGCATTGAAAAGAGGCAGGCGCAAGTAGATGCGCACGTCTCCAGAGAATGGCCCGTACAGAGAGAGGCAGGT
>SJJU01024277.1:0-13478 GCA_012932125.1 Conopomorpha cramerella | reverse complement strand
CCTTGTTGGATTTCCCTCTTCGGATCGTGTGACCAATCCACCGCCATTTGCGTTGTGCAATCTCCTCCCCGATAGGGACTTGACCGCACTGTGCCCATAGGTTCTCATTCCGCATCGTGTTCGGCCAAAATACGCAGAGGATCGACCTCAGGGATTTATTCACGAACACTTGTAATTTGTTCGTGCGACCCTTTGTCACTCTCCACGTCTTACAGCCAAAGAGAGATTTGACGATGGAATTGAAGTCTACTTAAAAAGCATTTTCTGGAATTATGTCCGTAAGATATTGTAATAATGTAGTACCTATCTATCTATCGTAAAACAAAATCAACTTTAGATTATTGTATACCTAACTTCGTAATTATTATTATATTAAATATTCCTTCTGTCGAAATTAAGCTACTACGGTTTCGATGTGTCAGTTATTCGGTGGTTTTGTAGCTATCTAAATGATCGTAGCCAAAGAGTTGTTCTGCGAAATCATGACGGCTCTTTGAAATATTCGAAGATTTATCCTGTTAAGCGAGGTGTCCCGCAGGGTTCGATTCTGGGGCCTCTTCTTTTTGTTATTTACAGTGCAGACATAGTTAAGTGTCTACAGTATAGTTCATACCACCTTTATGCCGACGACCTCCAGTTGTATCTTCCTATGGTAGCTGGTAATACTGTTCAAATGGTTGGTAAACTCAATGATGACCTTACAAGGGTATCTGTTTGGTGCAATGAAAATAACCTGGTTTTGAACCCAACTAAATCAAAGTACATGATTCTCGGTACTGATAGACAAATTTGTGGCATCGATCGAAGCAACCCTGGAATCTGTATTATGAACAATCTTATAGAAAGAGTTTTTCAAGCACGAAATCTAGGTTTGTTAATGGACTGTAAGCTGACATTCGAGGCTCATGTTCTTGAACTGACCAAGAATTGTCTGTTTCGCCTGAGGGTGTTATACCGAATACGGCAATTTCTGTCTGTGGACCTCAGACTACAAATTTGTGAAAGTCTTGTACTATCCAAACTTAATTATGCCTTACCGGCTTATGGTCATTGCCTTCGGAAAAAAACCCTTAAGCTCATTCAAAGAGTTCAAAATGCTTGTGCTCGTTTCTGCTACCACATACCTCCCCGAACACATGTTACCCCATTCCTTAATCGGGGTGAGGTTTTGAATATGGGGAACCGTTTAAACTGTATTTTTCTTCCTTGCTTTTTGGTGTAATACATTCAGATAAGCCTTCCTACCTTAAGGATAAGCTCACTTGGCGTGGCAATAAATATAGGATACGGTCTATGTCCCAACCACTATTGATGCAGCATCACAGAACGGCTGCTTTTAGAGGCAGTTTTCGGTTTCAGGCAACGAAATGCTGGAACGACCTTCCTCCCCCAATACGCACTAGTAACTCTATATTAATGTTCAAAATTAAACTGCGGAAATACTTGTTAACGCAACAACAGCTTTCGTTAGTCTGAAACCACAAACATCCGTTTGTGCTGGCTAGGTACACACTTGGGTACATTCATGTATACATAATATTTTATTACTATTATTTTATTTGTATTAATTATGGTTTTATATGAAATTGTATATAAGTAATTATAATTTATGTATGGTCCATTTATTTTATTGTATGTGTAGGTATAAATCTATTCGTCATAATTACTTATGTTGTATATCGCCCCTTTCACTGAGTGCCGGCGGAAGACCAGCGTCACGGGCAACCGTGACTTGATGCTGAGCCGGAGTCTCCTCTTCGCTGACAAGCACAGCCACACTGTGCCTATTCATCTGTGTTTGTGTATTTTTTATATTGCTTTTCTGTTTTATGTGTGTGTTATTTGTGCTTGGCAGAGAAATAAATGTATTGTCTTGTCTTGTAATTACTTGCCCGCAATTGGTTGTTTTTTTAAATACTTACTGATGCGCGCGGCTCTACAGTAGATTACATATTAATTTTAAACTAACCTTTTATCTGCCAACAAACTGTACTGCAGTTTGTCGGAATTTTATTTTATGTAGGTAATACCTAATGTGTAATTTAGTAAATAAATTAAAAAAAAAAAAAGGACTTTGGACTCCCACACCGGTCTCAACTGAGCAAAGGCTGCCTTCGTTCTGTTCATTCTTGCTGCGATGTCTTCGTCTGTTCCCCATGTCTGGTTATAGTGCTTCCAAGGTAAACAAATCGGGTGACCGTCTGCAAGCTGTCACCCTGGAGCACGATTGGGTCGGTGTTTGTAGACTTCACCCTCATATCGACGGCTTTGCGCCTATTGATTCGCAGACCCATTTTTTCTGAAGCCACGCGAAGGTCTTCTAGCTTCTCTTCCGACTGGGCTAAAGTTGGCGAAATCAGGACGATGTCGTCGGCATAGTCGAGGTCTTCCATTATACCCGAGCCCCATTTGATGCCTCTTGAGGGTGATGTCACTTCACGCATTATGTCGTCCAGTAAAAGAATAAACAAGAGAGGAGACAGAAGGCAACCCTGTTTAACACCGGCGCTGATTCTGATGGGTGCTCCCAGCTCCTTATCGTGCACCACTCTGCAAGTACTGCCTTCGTACAGGGCGCGGATTATGGCGATGATCTTAGCTGGGATTCCTCTGCGTTTTAGGCTAGACCATAGTGAGCTCCACTTCACAGTGTCGAAGGCTTTCTCAAAATCAACAAACACGAGGTACAGTTCGGATTGCCATTCGACACTTTGTTCTATGAGAATGCGCAACGTATTGGTGTGGTCAGCACAAGAGCGGCCAGGGCGGAATCCAGCTTGCTCGTCACGAAGTGTGTCCGTTACTTTTTCCATTATGCGGTTGAGCAGTATCTTCGCTAGTACCTTTGCGGCAGCAGGTAACAAGGTAATGCCGCGCCAGTTGTCGCATACGGATAGATCCCCTTCTTTGGAACTTTCACTAAAATTTTTCGTCTCTATACAAAATAGACAATTTTTTGCCTGACATTTTGTATGGGGAAAGAGTTGTGAAATAAATAAATAAAATAAAAGGTACTGAATTTTTAATACAATTAGTCCTGAATATGAAACGTGTTAGTTCTGAATAGTTAATGTATCAGTTCTGAATATTTAATGTATTCGTTCTGAATATTGAATGTATTCTTTCTGAATATTTAATGTGTTCTTTCTGAATACAATATATTTAATGTATTCGTTCTGAATATTTAATGTATTCTTTCTGAATAATTAATGTGTTCTTTCTGAATACCTACATATTTAATGTATTCGTTCTGAATATTTAATGTATTCGTTCTGAATATTTAATGTATTCGTTCTGAATATTTAATGCATTATCTCTGAATAATCAATCTTTTTATTACTGAATAATTAATGTGTTTAGTACTGAATATTTAATGTATTAGTTCCTGATTTCCTTACTTTCAACTCACTGTCGCCCGTAATAAAACAGCGATGCACATCGTTTGCCACTACGATGCCGGAGCGATGCAACTACAAGAGCGTAACAGGCTTAGCCCATCTCATCATCATCATCATCAGACCATACTTGTCCACTGCTGGACATAGGCCTCTCCAATTGCACGCCACTGAGATCTGTTTTCGGCTTCTCGCATCCAGCTTCTGCCAGCTATCTTGCGTATATCATCAGTAAATATAAATAAATATTAATATTATACAACAACACACACATTGCCTTCATCCCATGTTAAGTAGCTAAAGCACTTGTGTTATGGATATCAGACAACGATATATATTTACTTAAATACTTTTTTTTTTTCAATACATACTTATATAAATAAAACACCCAGACACATCCAACAAGTACTTAAAAGCTCATCACCAAAATACCTTGCAGCGGTGGGAATCGAACCCACGACCCTACGGAGCAGAGGCAGACATGCTGACCACTACACCAACGGGCCCGCCAGTCAGTCCACCTTGCCTGAGAGCGTCCCATCTACCATCCTGATATTCACTCTTGCCTCAAGCACAATCTCTTTATACAGATAAGTATTTTTTAGCGGACACCATAAGTGTAGCTTTATGGAAATTATGCACGTTTAAAATTAACCCTTTAACAGACAGAAGGTTTGTTAGAAAACCATTAATTTTAGACTGCATTTCACCGGACTATTTATTTATTTAATACTTTATGGCACTAAAAGTACAATGGGTGGACTTAATACCAAAGTATTATCTACCAGTCGACCTCACAACCTCTGCCTTGTAAAGGTAATACGTATGTAAGTAGGTCTTTCATTTTCGGGATTTGCAGTTGGAAGTGTGGTGGATTATGATCCCATAGGTACCATTTTACTACCTACATTTTCTTTAACTATTTACTTAAAATGTGTAGGTACGTACGTACCTATTCATATAAATTTTGGTATTCATATAAGTTTCACCCCAAGCGTTTTCATAACTACCTACTACTTCCACAAACTCTGTGAGCTTTCCCTCGCAAATACTAATATAGAATTCACTGAACTCTCATTTCAACTCATTATCAGAGCGAGGGACATAGTTACGGCTTCCCTTCATTTATTGTTTTGTGACGTAGACTGTATACTGGCTCCCGTCGTATAAAAGGGACAGTTGGACCGCAACTTGTACAATCTTAGTCCATGCAAAACAGCGAAATGTTCAAAGTGTGCGCCATTTTTGTGCTTTTGGCGGCAATCGCCATTATCGGCGAAGCTCAACTGACGTTCACGTCAGACTGGAGCGGCGGGAAGAGGTCGGGCGGCGTCAATATGGGCATCGGGATGGGGAACGGCTGCAAAAACGACGATGCTGTGGCAAGGATCTTTAGAATGATACAAGTAAGAGTTTATACAGTTTGACTGTTTGGGGGACGATTACTTTTGTTTTAAAGTCATAAATGACGTTTATCAAGCTTTGTGTTATGCTACTGTATATCTGTAGGTATGTTATAGCACTTATAATGATGAAAAATAAATTATTTGAATTTGGCATAGGAGTATAGAATCTCTCAAGTGGCAACAGCACTATGGATAGGTTGTTTAAATTGTTGTCATGTCTGTCTACCTACACTTTTTGCCCAGCTATAACTACCTACACTTATCTGTAGGTGCCTACGTAGATACCTCCAGTCCTGGAGCTAGTTGGAAATAATTTTAATTAATAACATAAGGAACTAACTTACCTTTATTTAATTAATATTATTTATAACCCCTAACAGGATAGATCTGATCTGACGGATTTCTCAATAACTTAAAGAAAAAAGAACCGACTTCATCCAGTAAAATTCGACATATACCTAAGTATGTGGTTTTCTCATGGATGCCATTGTC
This sequence comes from Conopomorpha cramerella, assembly GCA_012932125.1. Classification (NCBI taxonomy): domain Eukaryota; kingdom Metazoa; phylum Arthropoda; class Insecta; order Lepidoptera; family Gracillariidae; genus Conopomorpha; species Conopomorpha cramerella. Next base: position 8,185 of record SJJU01024277.1, on the reverse strand, counting down.
GAAACTGAACCAAATTTATATGGGCCCAAACGGGAATCACCAGCTTTAAAATAAAAAAATGTCCGAATCGGTTTATACAAGCGAAAGTTCTTAGGTAACAAAAATAAAAAAAATACAGACGACTTTTGAGAACCTCCTCCTTTTTTGAAGTCGTTTAAAAATGGACTGTATTTTCACGAATTCTGATCGGGTGTAGTACAAATCGCTCTTACATCATCGGGTATGGAATCGTGAAAGTTCGAAAACATAGAATTAAAATGTACCTACCCTGTGGTGTATGTAGGGCACTAAAAATAGGTACTACGAACGCGTCGTTTCGATGGAAGGATGCATGTTCGTTACTCTTTCACGTGTAAACTACTTCTATTTTTTGAGAAAAACTTTAATTGCAATTTATTCGGAAATTACGGATAAGAAAAACGGGGTAAACTACGGGTAAAACAGACGGGGTTACATCTAGTGTTTAGATATATATCATACTAGTGGACGCCCCGCGATCTTTTTCGCGTAGTTTAGTAGTACTTGCATCGTAAATATCAAGCGTCTAACTTGAGCGGTTTAGATATTTCATACAAAAGTATATTCCCGTTCCCGTGGGAATTTCTGGAATCCTTTCTTAGTGCACCCCTACGGTACATTTACGGTAAATTTCAAGTGCCTAAGTTTAGCCGTTTGGGCTGTGCGTTGATATGTCAGTCAGTCAGTTTTTATATATTTAGATAACTAGAAAATATATTCACTCATCTTCTTTTATTACAGAACGAAGCGGAACGATTGCTGTTGTGCCAGAAGTCATGAAAACGGAAAATAATATATTGTTTTACAAATACTTGTTACACTACTACCTAGGAATTGCCTTATTACTTACGTAAAATGCACAAAATATACTAAAAAAAAATATGTAAGCTACGTCTACCCTATGTTATTTATTGCACCAAATTGTAATAACATTTTGCAAATATTTTTTTTAATAGCACAAAATGCACAATTTATTTTTTCTATCAAGGCTAATATTGTATTGTTTGTAATAAAAAATAAAATGCTTACATAAACTTTGTGTTGCTTTATTTCATTGTCAACTCAGTCATTATGGTTCAGCTGCACTTATGTACAGAGTTTGTCGGATGGATTATCAGAAAATGTCGGATGTGCTGCCGAAGTGAAACATTTCCTCAGACAAAAAAAAAACAACTCGACTTGCAATCCTAAACTGTAGTGCAATTCTCGTATTTTCGTCGATACTAAAAAAGTCTCAACTAAGTCCAAACTCACTTGTTACTATCGTTCTCGTGTTACTATCGAATTTCAATAGAACGTCAAACGGCTCGGAATCGTCAAAGCGTATTCTCGTAAACAAACAAAACTAAAATTACTCTTCTCAAACAAACATTCTGGTAATATTTGAACTCGACTAAACTCGAGCGTAAGCTAAACCAAAACGCAATCGTGATCGAGCAAAAATACGAGAATTGCACTACTGACGTTTAGAATAAAACGAGACAGCGATACCTTCCCTAGTTGTCCCTTACTGCGTATCAGGGTCAACCTGGATCCAAACTGTCAAATTAGTTGTAAAAGTGACAGTTTGGATCCAGAAGTACGTCATTTCCCATACATTTTGGTGGTAAAGAGACGCGGTGGTACGGTGGTACGCGGCTTGCAAGTCTAGTTGTGTTTGCTCTGAAAACATTTCCGACTTATTCAAAGTGGCAGGGTTATCAATATTTTTATAGAGTTTGTCAGTTTATCAATCAAAATATTGATTACCCAGCCATTTTGTAATGTCGGACACAGTGACAGTACCTCCCTCTGATTTTGCAACTCTAAAGGGATTATGTTCTTAATTTGTACCTTAAAATTACACTTATACACCACTAGTATCCCTGGGGTACAATTCTAGGGGTACTTGTAAAACTAAACTGTCATTAATTATTATGTTTCAGTCACTTTCATGTATGCTCAAATTAAGACAATGTTATCACGTCAAAATCATTTCAGATAGGTACATCATAAAAATAATTAAAATGTGACCATACTTATACTAGTTTAGCATTGTTTTTCTTGCACCTATGTTATATTGCAAATAGAACAAAATATAAAGATTTCTTCAGAAATACTACAAGTTTCTTTATATTACAAGTAAAATTAAAATAAATGTTTCTATCTGACCGACCACAAATGTTATTATGAAAGTTCTTAAGTCATTAAAAATAACAGATGTACCAATAAATAAGATAATTTAATGACAAAAGGTGAAATAAACTAGTTTCATGGCTAGGTTGTTTATAATTCCACAAGGTAAAAAGCTAAAATTTAAATATAATGCCTCAACTTTCCAGTAAGTAGCAGTAGTTCTGTATCTGTGTGGTCTAGTCCCAGTAGAACAGTTATTTTGTTCTGTAGTTTATTGAAAATATACCTTATTTTGTGGTGTTAGTCACAAGTGGCATTGGTATGTGTCTTAATAGGTTTGAAATTAAAATGGTCCTTCTTTTGTACAAATAAAGGTTGACTTTGGTTTAATACTGGACAAAACCAACTGAACTACTAGAACATCTGTGTTGGGCCAAAGTAACTTTTATGAGAACAAGAAAAACTAACTACTACCAACTAATAACTACTCAGTAAGGGACAATTTTGATAGTTGCTGAATTGCATTGCATCTTAAGAACAAGTAAATAAGGTGTATTTTACATTAAAACCAACCAAAAAGCCTGGGGGCTAAGTCTGCTATACTCGGATAGTTGCATTGCTCTGGCATTGTAGCAGAAGACGATGTATGTACGTAACAGTGGCGTGCACTGGCTTTTACGACAAGGTGGGCAGTGATACCAAGGATTGAGACCTATGTATAGGTAACTTGTCTTTAGGAAAAATAGCTGTACTATCTACTCACCCACAAAACACAGGACCTTTGTTTGCCTCTGTCGTGAGTACAATAAAATAATGAACGTTAAACTACTGCAACTTGACCCATCTTTAAATTTCCTATATACATACTTTGAATGTTTTGTACATCATTTTGTCCTTATCAATTCTGCTATTAGACACTCTGCTGTCATGAAGCAGAAGGCGACAGGATATGAGATAATCCACTTGTGTCCAAGGACATTCTGCTAGGGCCAGTTCGGGGCATGTCTTCGTCGTCCAAAGCTTCTCGTAGTCGTCTCTTGTAGATCTCACTGTCCGGATTATTCTCCTGGTTCCTACACTTGTCTAACTTCTTCTCTATAGCACGAACCCTCTCCCTCTGTGGAGCCTCCACCATTTTCACCATTGATCTAATCTTACGTACAGCTTCAATGAGCACTGCTAGCTTCTCTGGACCAGCGTCATGGAATAAAGTTTCCGTTACGTAACTGTCCAAATTCTCCTGCTCCTTACTGGCGGCATGGAGGACCGCAGCTAACGCTATCTGCGATGGTGCGTACAACAGGCAGGCGTCTGTCAAAAATACTTTCTCAAGAAACTCGTCTATACCACTCCTCAATCGCTCAGGGTTCGCCAGTGTACATCTCGTCTTTATGTCTATTAAAAAACCTTCTATTGGTCGGAACGGATTATGTACTGTCAAGTGATAGTTCAGTTGCTGCATCAACAGTAACTCATTATTGAGTATGATATCTGATGCTTTTTCTCTATCTCCCTTTATATTGGCAACGAATTGGCCGATGGAGACGTTAAACTCCTCGACTTTGCACGCCAGGTACACGCACGTCGCGAGAATTTCCTTAGGATGGTAGTCCATGCTTGAGTTGAACAGGTAAAACCGTTTGAAGTAGTGGAATGCAGTGCCAATGACTCCCTTCGGCATCGGAGGGCTGAATCTCTTGCAGAACTCCTTGAGGTGTAGTTCATATTGCTTCAGGAGTGCTCTTTCCTCGTCCGGAGAGAGAAAATAATTGTATCGTTGATACTCGTCTACGTGCGGCCCATGCCGAGTAATAAATTCTATGTTGTGTTTGTCTCGTAACCTAGCAATTTCACCCTCGTCACCAAAAGTCCAAAACTTTCTCTGCGAACTCGTGGAGAACATTTTGATACTGTAGTAATAATTAATTTGTAACTTTTGAATTAAAAACAACACTAAACGGTACAAAAACGACGAGCATCCCCTGACGGCGAAAGTACAGTTAGTGCAGTTTGACATAAGATTTGACAGATTGAGATGTTCCTTGATTCGATTGATAGATAAAACATCATTCATGTCAATAACTTAGTGACTAAACTCGTCAATCTGAAGTGTAGCTTCGGCTGACATTGAAAATAGAGTTTCCTATTTTTAATTTTTACACATTTTATTAGTCATTTTACAGTCGCATCAAGATGTCGAGGCCAGGAGATCGCCCCAACCAGGCTCTGACATACAAATTGGTTGTTGTTGGTGGCGGAGGAGTCGGCAAAAGTGCAATCACAATACAGTTCATTCAGGTATGTTTGCGCTGCACATAACATAGGCCCAATTGTTTATTTCGGTGGTTGATGTCACCTCCTGCATATAGGTTTTATTGCTAAGAATTTAGGGTATCTAGCATATGGTGTGCGTTTATGAGACGCCTGCATTATTTCATGTCAAGGTCTCTCTCTAAGCTGACGCCCACATTTGAGTTATGTACAGATGTTTCTTGATGTTTCAATCTTAATTTCGGTATGTTTCAGAGTTACTTTGTGACCGATTACGACCCTACCATTGAGGACAGCTACACGAAACAGTGTGTCATTGATGATGTTCCGGCTAAATTGGACAGTAAGTAAATAGTTACTCAGATAAGTCCCAAAACTGTATGTACCTACTTAACGCCAACTTGAAGGTTGATGTTGTGAAATAATGTCAAATATTATGATGACATTGATTGTAGGTGGAAGGAAATAAATTCCAATGTAATTTGGTTTTAAAAATGGAAACTTGTTCCTACTTTATTTGGCAAATTTTTATTTCAGTTTTACTTATATTTTATACATTTAACTTCAACATAACTACATAAACTCAAGTTTAAACCCCTAGTAGGTTGGACACAGACATGAAAGATCTCCTAGGTCCTTTCTAGATTACCAATTGGGGCTTGTATGGGCTCTTCGTCCAACTTTATTTATCAATTGGTGCATTAATGATAGTTTTTTAATTTGTATTACTAGTTGCGAATTTCATTGGACACTGGTTATATTCTTCATTCAAAGACAATTGATACTATATTATTAGGTTGAATAAAAACACTCCAAGGGACACATTCAATTATTACATAAAAGCTCATCACCTAAATAACTGTTAGGGGTGGGAATCAAACTCACAACCCTATGGAATAGAGCTGGACTTGCTGACCACTATATGCATCATCATGAGCTACACAACTAGGGCCTCCCTCAATGATTTCCATAATAATTTGGGGAGAAATGCCCTTAACCGGCACACTTGGAGATTGCCGTGGTGTTGTACTTTAACTCACAGAGTGTGGAGAGGAGCCTATCCTCTGGAGGGTTCCCACTGGGAAGTTTTATGATAAATGTATTCTATTTGCCATACATAAACCTTCATCTTTAAAATCACTAACTGTTAAAAAAAACCACATCAAAATCTGTTTTATAATTTCAAAGATCGAAGAGTACAGAGAAACAGGCAGCTGGAGAAAACTTTCTCTCTTACTTTGTGATTTTTTATTCACATGGTTTTTCTTTTATTAGAACTTTCTCCTGACAATAATGAAAACAACAAAAAATATGGTGCAACCATTCATGAATTCTGACCAAGTACAATGAGGATTCAATTTAATCTGATAAAACCCAAGCTGCAAATTTTCCTTTACGAACTACGGCCTAGTGCCCTCAAACGAGAACATAATTATTAAACACGCATCAGAGCAAAGGCGATTTTATAAAAAAAAAATATTTATAGCCGAAAGACAGCAATAGAAGATCTTTTACACACTTAAATTAAAATATCCTGTAATCTATTTATAGTGTTCTCAAGAGATCACAGTGGGTCATAATGGTGAAAAAAAATTTGCTTGCATATTTCAATTTTGCCTCATATGTGGACATTGCGTCTTACAAGCTATTAGAATACCAGTCATATGACAAGAGATATTTCTGGACAGTAAATACAGTGCTATCTTATCTCCAGCCTTCTCAAATACATATTTTACTAAAAGTGTGAGCGGTGATAGGTATTTCTTATGTAACAAATAAAGAAAAATATTTTGGTTTAATTTTTGCTTTGCAGATTGTATGTACATTTAATTTTTGGTGTTTGTATTATTGTGTTATAAGTACATGTAAATGAGGGCTAGTATTCAAACATATAACTATGTAGTTTTAGTAGCAGTTAAGGTAAACCTGCATGGTCAAAAGGTTACCTAGCTACAAGTACTTACTAATTCAGTGTCAGATGCTAACCCCCAACCTCGACTTTGGCTCCTACATTTAGGCTACGGCCCAACGCGCAAGTCAAGAAGCTTTAACTGCTTATGGCGGGCCCGTTGGTGTAGTTGTCAACATGTCTTCCTCTGCTCCGTAGGTTTGTGGGTTCGATTCCCACCACTGACAGGTGCTTACATGATGAGGTTTTAAGTACTTGTTGGATGTGTCTGGGTGTTTTATATTATAAAGTAAATATATCGTCCATCGGCACGAAAGGTGTCATAACACAGAAAGTGTGTTTTTTCGGAAATCGACTTATTAATATTTTTCTTTTCATCAAAACTTTTGATTTAAATTCCATACAGAATGAAAAGTAATTAATTGTTTTCGATTGAAAATGGATTCTAATATGTAGCAAATGCACGTAAGACTCGGAGGAATTAATACTTTGTATAGGTAAATAAAAAACGTAAAAATGTGTGTATGACACTTTTCTTGCCGATGGACGATATCTTGTCTGATTTCCATAACACAAGTGCTTTAGCTACTTAACATGGGATGAAAACAATGTGTGTGTTATTGTAAAATATTCATGATTTATTATTATTTACTAGCTGTACTCCGGCAGTGTTACCCGCCGTTTAACCCGTTACCGTGGGAAATTTGGGATAACATATAGCCTATGTGTTATTCTAATGTATAAGCTATATTACTGTAAAGTTTCATTGACATCCATTGAGTAGTTTTTATGAGAAAGAGTAATAAACATCCATCCACACATACAAAGTTTCAAGTTTATAATATTAGTAGGATTATGGTAAATATGTCCAAAGGGTCCTTGTGACCCTTAAGGTTTTGTCGACGCCATTTTGAGGATTACACACGTGAGTGTATGGTACAAAAAAATACGTGTACTCTATTTTTCTACCTAATTTCACCGTAGAACATAAAAACAACTACAGTTACGACGATTACTTTTGTTTTAAAGTCATAAATGACGTTCATCAAGCTTTGTGTTATTCTACTGTATATCTGTATGTTATAACACTTATAACGAAGAAATAAAGAAATTTTGACTTTGACTTTTGAGTAAAACAAAAAAAAAACCGAAACCGGAGGTCATGTATGAAAGGATGTATGAATGTAGATGAAGCGAAAGGAGTATGTCAGGATCGTGACAAATGGAGATCTGTAGTCTCTGCCTACCCCTCTGGGAGACAGGCGTGAAGTGTATGTATGTAAAACAAAAAATGTTGTCAATTGTCAAACTACCCTCCTTCCAGTCCTGGACACGGCCGGTCAGGAGGAGTTCAGCGCCATGCGGGAGCAGTACATGCGCTCAGGCGAGGGTTTCCTCCTGGTGTTCTCGGTGGCGGACCACGCCAGCTTCGAGGAGCTGTACAAGTTCCACCGCCAGATACTGCGGGTGAAGGATCGGGACGAGTTCCCCATGCTGCTGGTTGGCAATAAGGCGGACTTGGAGCATCAGCGGGCGGTTGGTGGCCGTTTTTTTTTTTGGATAGTATTTAAACGTGAGACGTCTGTGGTCCAGTTGGTCGGATCCTTGACTTGTAACCGGGAGGTCCCGGGTTCAAATCCGGCTACTGGACGTGTACCAATGGGACTCTTTCAGAGCCTATGTACGCAACGCAACGCTCGTACGGTGAAGGACAACAACGTGATGAAACCCGTACACCACAAGGTGTGTGAACCCTATAACGGCGATGGGCTCACCCCCTGTAACGTTGGGTTAAATACGCTTGGTGAACCGTGGGTATTTGCTTTAGCAAGTGCCTCTGCCTACCCCTCTTTGGGATTAAAGGCGTGAAGT
>SJJU01024257.1:0-11046 GCA_012932125.1 Conopomorpha cramerella | reverse complement strand
AATCGACATTTCAATTAATTTCGGAACACGTCTGCGGAATGAAACCAATAAAACAAGAATACACACTTAAATACGTGCAATTGTACGCTTTTACGGTTTTAATTTTATTGGAAAATGGGGACGTTTCTGTTAAAGTAATTGATTTTATTTTTACCCGAACACTGAAATAACTTCTTCATAAAGCGTATTCGAAGCTCAGGTTTCTCTCAAATGTTAATTTTAGCTCGAGACTCGTCTTCCTTATTTATTGTGTTCGTATATACTTACGAAAGGAAGATATATAAATGTACCTGTATATTTCATTCTTTGTACTTTAATTATATTCGTGTTAATTACATCCATGCTACACATACATGCAATATACACGTACATAACAAATGCGAAAGTAACTCCGTCTGTCTGTCTCACTTTCACGCAAAAACTACTGAAACGATTTAAATAAAATTTTCTATACAGGTAGTTTAAAGTCTCAGAAAGAACATAGGTTTTTTTATCTCTATCCTGTGGGATGCGTTATTATTAAATACAGGTGTTATAGTTTGTATGAAATACTGAAACTATGCGCATGAAATCGTGGGGCGTCTAGGATTATTTATAACTCATAAATAGCCGGCCTAGTGTGGGATAAAGGCAGGAAAATGATGATGATGATGAAACGGCCGCACCGTTATGTGTAAATTAGTGGGGTTTAGGACCAGGAAACGGAGGTAGGATAGGTACTTTTTATTCCATTTTCGTGGGATGTAAGATAAAACGTTTCCACTGGTATATACCAGTATAGTATATACCACATAGTACAGTATATACCACCCTTATGGGTGGCCCGGAAAATCGTGGATCAAACGAAACGGGGTGATAGATGGGGCTATTCTGAACTAAAAATACTATGGCACCATGAGCAAAATACCAACCTGACTGCCAAGCCGATTATTGGCATTTCCCCCCAAAAGATGCAATAATTCGGGGAGGCCCTCGTCCAAGAGAGGAAGTTATTTGGCTGATGGTGGTTATCTATTACGTCATAAAACGACTGAAGAAGACTCTAGAAGGGGTAAAGTGATCGGAGCCAGGGTTTTGTATGGAGTCAAGAATACGTGCGCGTTGAAAAGAGGCAGACGAAAGTAGATGCGCACATCTTCAGAGAGAATGGCCCGTACGCCTAAAGGCTGGTAGAGCTCGAGTAGTGATGCTGTTATCCCTGCTTAAATACGACTTACGTCACGAAACTTAAAGCACCATAGCAGTTCTGAACATCCTGTCAGGTGGCGAAGGCGGTATCAACAGTAAACACAATTATACTTGCCATTGTATTAAAAGATCTTGTGGATCCTCAATTTAAATGAGACATAGGGTTCATATTGTCTTGTAAACCATTCCCATCGCTCAGGATGTACGGTAGACATACACTTCATCCGGTAAGCAAACGTGATATGGATGTAACGCTGGAATAAATGGTACATTTTGAACTTCCAGGTATCGTTAGCACACTCTAGTTCCAGTTGTAAAGGAAATGTTATTAGTTAGGTACAGGATCCTCACACTTTATTTATAGAGTGCGTAATTAATTGCTTTATCGCTAAACGGATGTAGCCTAGTTATCTCAATACAAGGCCCCTTTCTAAACTGACGTTCAATGTTCAGAATTTGTTTATGTAACAATGTAGGTAACTATTTTTACTTAAAATTTTAATCGGGTATTTTTTTTATTTGCGTTGGTGGCCTGAGTCTACTACACTGTCGTAATTGTATCGCGGCATGGAAGCGGCAAACGATGTACATTGCTGTTTTCGTTACTTTCATTTCACTGTCATCTTTAGTAAAAAGAGGGATGCATAATATCGTTTGCCGCTATGATACCAGAGCGATGCAACTACGAGAATGTAGCAAACTTGGCCCCTTTTTCTATTGTTCAGTGTCTATATTCAGCGCCGACACGAATGGCAGTATTTTTTTATACTTACTGAAATTCATCTGTTGACAAAACACATGTTTCCCATATAGGTGGGGTTGAGATAATTTGTGCCTCAGCCCCTTATATTCCCGCCTTGTCGTGGCGAGGGGGCTTAGTAGTAAGCTAAGAGGAACACTGGGCCGGTCTGTTGCTGGAGGCTGGCCGGCCCGAGAGGGACCGCTGTCCCGGGCTCGCTTTCGAGCCCGCAGACAAGCGGTCAGGCGCACTGAAGGTCGTGGAGGGAGAAGATAGTCGGTATTCGGCGGTCGGAATACCGACTGTCCCTATGCTCCGCGCTAGATGGCGGAGTGGAGGGGCCGCAGGGGAAGAGGAGTGTCATTGCGATGCGCTGCGCTCCTCTGCAGCCGGAGGAAGGGTGGAAGATGTTGTACCCCACGAGATCCGGGGTCCGACGCCGGCGGGGCGATCGGGTTGTGACCGTCCCGCCGCCAACCCTGTAGTTCCGGGCGAATAGAAAAGAATAGGACTACGGCCTGCCTGGCCTATAAGGCGGCCTAAAAAGGTCCTTGGGGTCGTGGGTGTCTGCTTGGACGGCCCCGAGAAGGTCGATAATTACCCTATGGTCAGTAATGTGCCTAAAGTGCCTTTAATTAAATAGTAACACATTACCTAAGAAAGTTACAACTAGTGTAAAATAAAAATATTGTGCCTATCTATTATTGATGTAAACACTAGAATTTAGTTAAGTTAAAGGTATATTGTATTGCTAAGTGTTTATATTGTTGATGTGCCTGCATAAATAAATTAATGGTTGTAGGTAGGTAAGTGTATAATATGTTTTCCAGGGTCAGAGGAACAGAGACCATGCAAATTACGTAACGCTTTCGGTGAAAGAAAATTTTGGAACCCCTTGATGAGACGTGGGTAGTTATTAATTATTGCTGAATCAACCAACATTACCCCTTAATGGGTTAAAGGGCGTAATTTGTATGGTATTATGATGGTCTTTAAGCGAAACATTTTATCATTGTCGTTAGCTTTTCTTATTACGAGATGAATAATTTGTGTGTGTAATAGTGTGTTTGTGTGTGTACCTAAGTATGAATGATTTGAGTTAGGTAAGTTTAGATACTCTACCTCTGTCTACCCCGCTTTGGGATTTAAAGGCGTGTAGAGTATTTTTTGTATTATTATTAATTTTCGTTAGGTACCTTCTCTGAAGACTTGGTGCGAACCAGTTATATACAAGATGGTGTAATGCCACCTGGAAGGAAAGTTGGTACTCTAAATACTGGAATGAATAAAACACATTCAAAGATTTTCAAAAACTGTGGATCGCACGAAGGCATCGAACCAGCTAAAATCTGGCAAAATTGCATCAATCGGTAGGTCTTAGTATTTTACAGTGGGTCCTCATCAGGTGATATTAAATTTTCCGTATCCCAAAGACCAATGCGTCCATGGTCTAACACATGTCAATTCCAAATAATGATTTCTAAGACACATTAAAATGCATGTGGGTACTTTTATAAAAACTAAAAGAGCATTACTTGTGCAGAGTAAATTAGCGGAAATCGGTCCCGCGGACGTTTCCTCGAGAGACACGTGTCTATGAAAATTCTACAGTGATTTCTCTAGTAGGTACTAAATATTCAATACGTAGTATAAAACTGAGTCGTCTCCCACTGTCTGTCCCGATGTATGCTTAGATTTACACATTAACACGCGTTATAATACCAATCCGAATTTCTAGCATAGGGATTCTACAACAATGAACTCGATCTTTACGAAAAACTCATTGGAGAATTTCGTTCAGAAGTCACTCTCATAAATTCATTCAAACGAGCGATTCTTCGTTTTTTAAGTAAAGTTATACTAAAACTGGCTTAATTTAACGTGACATTTGAAGTCTCATTCTTAACAAGATTCAAAACATAAAATTACATTACTTGCAACAATGCGCAGAAAAAACATACACTCCATATTAGTTTGAACATAATTCCCTGTGGAATGGCTAGCACATCGCCCCGTAATCCCTTTTGCGCCACAATATATTCGAATATTTTGTGTCATACAGTATTGGAAAAAAAAGCTAGTCTGAAAATTTAAAATCATCGTTTTTACGTTCAACGTAAAAGCAACCATTCCCACAATCTTTGTACGGAAGTAATACTTAAAACAAGTTATCTCAAATTGACCAATAACGCATAACAGCCTAACAGAACGACACACTTACTTACCAAATGAACACCGCAAACAATATTAAAATAAACCTAAAATGCTGATAGGCGTGAAAAGAGTGTCAGAGGCGCGTGGAGGTAAATGGGCAATTTAGACGCGACTCTCTACTTATGCGATGCGATGGGATGATAATGCCCGAAAAGGGGCACTTACCACGCGCCCGGCAATCCTCCCTGGGCAAATTGTTTAATGCCATAACTCAGAGGACGAGTCAGGCATACCTAAGAAAGTGCTCGTCGCCTCGACGCCGCCCCGTTGTGACTTAGGAGGGGCAAATGTCACCGGTGAAACGAACGGGCGCAGCGCTACGAAAAATAATAAGCTTGTAATAAATTTTACAAGGTGAACGCGAATTCTTTTAATATCCATCCATGTTGTCGTGTCTTTTAATCCGAAGAACGAGGGATCTAGGTAGAAACAAGGGTTTTTTGTTACAGATTTGTTGCCGTTTTAACATTTACTCAATTTTGGAATGCATGTTTTCTCACGATATTCCCACTGTGAAGTTGGATTCATTGTATTGATATAACCTAGTACACTATTTCTACTATTTCTCTCATTCAAGTCCATTCCAAATAATGATTTCTAAGACACATGAAAATGCATGTGGATACTGACTTTTATTTTCATTCACTAAAAGAGCATTACTTGTGCTGAGTAAATTAGCAGAAATCGTTCCCAAGGACGTTTCCTCGAGAGTGTCTATTAAAATTCTAGTGATTTCTCTAGTAGGTACTATTCAATACATATTTTTTTTTAAGCTAATCAACAGATGTTGATGCGGTTCTTTTGTATAAGTATAGAATGATTCTTGAGGAAAGTTTGTGCATGTATAATACATGCACGTAATAGCAGAAAAAACATTGTTAATAATGGCAAAACAACGTTTGCCGGGTCAGATAGTGTCTTACAAAACAATATGTACACTTTACCTTTCTTCGTCAAAGTTAAACATTTTGGGTTTGCCCTCGTCTTTCCCTTTAATACTTTGTCGGGACAACTAAAGCTTTACAATTTCAGTTGGTCAGGATTTGCATACACTCTAGTGGAAGTGACTAAACCTATTGTAGTTTTGGCATGGGTAGGTTGAGCTGCTATTGGTCAAGGTCTATGGCCAATTTTCACTTATCTTAGAACTTGCATTGCTAACTATTGTTTGTACGCGATAGCTCAGTTTACGCTGGGAAGGAGTCGTATAGTTAGTCTATTGCCAGTACGTTGTAAGGATTTCCGCAGTACTCCTGCCACTGCTGACCATCTGTCACGGAATAATCTTCGCTAGGCCGACCGCCGAGGTCAAATTAAACTATACATGGCCGAAATTGTTGTGACCTCTTCTGTGATTTGAAGTTAGTATAAGTATTATGCAACAGTGAATTTTAAATGGCCTTTATTTTGAAAGTTTTGTTTTTTGCCTATTTCTCTCACTAATTCTTAGTTTCCCACAGCTGTGGCAGAAATTGTAACAAAAACATTTATTATAAAAATTTCGTGGAAAATGTCCGAGTTATTTGATAGATGTCTGAAGATTTATAACAGAACAACAAAGTATCTCAATAATGACTAGAAGTCAAGGGTTTTATTTAGCATACGGATGCTGTCTTAGTGTTGAGACAAATAAATGGTTCCTGCGTATGGTGGGCCAAGAAAATGGTCTATCAGTTTTGATGACACTTCCCATGTCACTAAAACATCAATAAGGTAGAGTTGGTATATTGTGACAAGTGAACAATGAACCTTCATGTTTAATGACATTCGTATGAGTTTCAACCTTAGGGTGGTAGAGCAGATTCTTGGCCGACTGTACCTACCAAAAAGTGCGATAGGCATAACATCATTTTACCTCAGTATACTGGAGTAAATGATAACCTAACCTAACCATATCTGAATAGCTGGCATCACTATATTCACCACATAAATACTTTACTGTTTAATACTGGATATTTTGAATGTGAAACATTTTCGCCAAAAAATCTGCGCTGATGCAGAATTTCATTGCATAAAATTTAGTACAAGTAAGCTCAGCTGATCGTGCAATTTTTTCACACTCCGAAGTCACCGGTGTTGATAAATCGTGCGACCTGATTCCGGAGTCTCCTATGAATCAATTGCCGCACCTTAGTATTCAGCTCGGTGCTTTCGCAAAAAGTCAACGAACTTGTGCAGAGCAAGAATCTACTTAGTGAGTGTAGACCCCCGGTGTGAATCTCACACAGTATCCTTAAAGTTTCTTTGAGCTCGATCACGGTACGTTATCTACAGCAAACGAGTCCAGAATTCATTAGTTCATTGTGTACATGATGAAGGCCTAACACAACGCTACATTTATCTCAATTCAGTGGTATTATCTAGTTCACAGTAATACCCGGGCACTGTGCACGGGTAGCTCTGTCAACCTCTTAGTTTCAAGTTTCTTTCGGAGCGAACGTTCGTAATAAAACTTTGCCAATTTAAATTGTAATTTTCACCGGGGTGAGGGATAACCGGCTTGTGGAACTGTGTCGCGTAATAGATTAGTCACCTTCGAGTCTGGCTTATTTGAGAGCGAGTTATTGTGCCTTGGTAGTAAAATAATTAAGCAATAATTCATTGTTTAACATAGTAGATAATGTCAACAGCCCTTAATACTTAGAACGGTGAACAGAACCTGCGGAGATAAGAAGAAATCTACTTTTATGGTTTGTTAAAGATGAAGAAAGGGCATATCTTACGTAAATAAAAAAGTTTCAGGAGGGAAGGCCTCAACATAGTCACTGTCCGATTCAAGCTTCTAGAAATTTCCCGGCAGCTATTGTACACACATACCCTTTCAAAGTATTGTTCATTATTATATTTCTATGCGGTTCAGGTGTGAAATATGTTGTAACATGTAATAAATTAAATTACGTAGAGTTGCTGAAGACTACTCTATGAAACCGTCTTAGGTTCCGTAACAGTTACCATGTCAAAGAAACCATCATCCATGCATAGATTGTATAAAAATATGCAAATTATTTGGTGTCGTAGGTTGTCTTTTGTCGTTTAGTCCACACTTCTTTGTAAACATCCGGAGTCTATTTATATCATTACTACATAGGTAGTAATAGTACTATTACCCTACATTTTGACACTTAGAAGTTCTTGAAAATAGCAATATTTTATCTAACTCTAAATTTATACCAAACACCGGAACTTGAATTTGCAGCCTTGAAAAGATACATAAACAAAAGAGAATATTCCAAGAAAATAATGAGGATTTTCACGTATTGGTTTGTGACAGACACGGGAAGATAAACTTGAGCCAAATATATTGCAAGTCAAATATTTTTCTCGCAAAGATTTTTCGATCCGTCCTTTCATCCTTAAAGCCGCTTAAAAGGTCGCTTCCTTCAAATACACAGGCTACGATCCAATTCCCTTTTTAATTCTTTTGCAGCGAACCAATTTCAACTTTAGGCTAAGTGAAGTTAGTGGCTATTGTTGTTTGTGGTTTGCAGCAACTATTACGTGACGTACTACGCTATGTTTACGTGGTAAACTTTTCTTGGTTCGTGTTTATTGTTTTTGGTGTTTTTCATTCAGTTTACAATTACAGTTTAACAATATAGAACAGTTTGATACTTTCGAATGCTGACAAATTGAAGGAAAATATGTTGAAAAAAATACATGTTTCTTTTATTTTGTAGTAGGTATTTAGTAATGTCATACCTGTAAAGAAAACATATTTAAATAATCATTTTATGATTTCAACAACGTTGTTCGGTTTTTTTTAATAGTATGACGTTATTTGATTTCATTAAATCTATTCTAATTCTAAATAAAAAAAATCGAATGGAGCATAAAAACCCAAATATCCAAAACTGCAGTCTAACAGTCCTTGGTATTTCTCGAATTGGTTTTCTGTGTCCTTTTTTAAAGTTTTTATTTCAGTATATTCTTATTGATTAGTCAAAACGCCTTGTCCTCCGATCTCAAACAAAATAAACCAACAAGAAGAAATTCTGGTGCACTTCGGGCATTCGATCACATACATAGTTGATCTACTAGCTGGCTTTGGACGTCTATAGTCAAATGTTTGGAACACCACATACCAATTTAAAGTGAGCCGGAGATTGCATCTGATTATGTATTTCTAAAGGGTGTATCTAACATTGGATAGTTAAGGTCGTTCCGACCATAACGTCCGTCGGAGGCGAGTAATCCAGTTACGGAACTTTGGCCGCAGCCACCGATCGGCTGGGCACCGTCGAAAATATCATTACACCGTCGGAAATATTCGGGAGCCACTCGAAACATAGTTCGAGGACATGCGGAACGATGAGAGATTGCCTACTTCATTGTTTGTGAACGTAACGGCTACTGTGTATAGATAACGTGCCTAAGTAACTTATGGCCGGTCTAGAAAGTAGTCAGTCCGTTTTGATTACATGCCCTGTGTCACTGAGTCATCTATAAGGTAGAATAGTTATAATATAATATTGTATTATATAATATTATGTTATATATAATATTGTGTTGTAATATGATAATTGTTGACACGTAATAATGAACCTTAATAACTAGTGACATTCATGTGAGTTTCAACCTAAGGGTGGTACACCAGATTCCAAGGCTGGCAGTAACGATGAGATGTTGATGAGAGAGAGAGAGATGAGTTAGGTAGCTATATTTGTAATGGGAATGTGGTTTCACACCGTACTTGCTCGTCGCTTATTAATTTCTTTACCACTTCTAATATAATTTAGGATGTATATTGTTTAATACACTGGTATAATTATCTGCCTAGATTTCCTTAACAAGTCAGGGCAGTATATTTATGCTGATTCAAGGTGTTATTTGCACTTTTGTAGTGCCATGATGGCCTGGAAAGAAGAATAATATCAGATGTATGTATATCCCACCTATTAAACACCAACACTCTGACAGTTTGTCCGTCTATACGCCAAACTTCCTAGGACCCATGATGTCATCAAAGTATTCTGTCAAACCTATAAGCGAACTTGGATGTGAGTTTATGTATGATGTACCTATTTGAATTTTTGACCAAACAATTTGAGTGAATATTATGTCCTAAATTGTGAGCACTTTCAAGACATTTTCACTTGAAAGCCCACATTCTGTTGGCGTATCGGCCAAACTCCGTGGGTACAATAGGTCGAGCTTTCGCCTTGCCCGAAGCTTTCGCCGTCCATCTGTCGGAACTTGACAAAAGCACAAACACTTTGGAGTGCTATATCGGCGCCGCGCGACTCCGCACCTGAACTAAGGCTGAGTAAACAAGCAGGGCAAAGTGGGTTGCAAGGATTTAATGTGGTTCCGTTTGCAATTGTTACTGTAGCTATACCATAGATTGCAATTCATATAGTGCCTATTACGTAGGCAGATGTGTGACGTGAACCCATCTCAAATTCTAATCCTAATAGTTTGGGCATTAAGTAGAAACGTCAAACTGTCAGTTATTCCTGCGAATTTACACTACACTAGTGGATGCCCTGCGATTCATTCATCGTTTATCCGCCTAATTTCAGTTATTCACATAAACTGTAACATCGACTTGAGTAAAATCCGTTGTTTCAGAATACGGGCCTTTTTCCCATTGCCTAGCAACTGCGAAATAAAATTTCACAGAATTCCGTCTTAGCGGAATCTATAAAGAAACCTAGGTACCAAACGTCGATACCTTGGCTCACTTTATTTTGAATTTGTGCTCTATATTGTGAATGATTAGTCTAGTATAAAATATACCTATTCCGCACCGTGTTACTCACGTTTTATTCCGTTGCTTTGGGAATTTCACGATAAAATATAAACTTAATTACTCAGGTATAATTTAGCATATAAGAATAATGTAGTAATAGTGAAAAATCAAAATCGGCCGACGAAGTTATTTCTAATGTAATAGGTAACAAATGACCATTAAAATAAGTCATACCTCTTCTACACTATATTTATTCGGGTTATCATTAAATCAATTACTGATAAATAATAAAAATAAATACAATGCACGCCTTCGAATTCCAAAGCGGCCTATAGGCAAAGGCATTTGCTGGGGAAATCACCACGTTTCACCAAGCGTATTTAACCCACGTGACGGGGCTGAGCCCATTTCCATTATAATGTTCCCACACCTGGAAGGTGTGGGTTTCATCAAAATGTTGTCTTTCACCGTGTGAGTCAGTAGCGTAGGTAAGCTCCGAAAAAGAGACCAATTGGTACACATTAATAAATTAACGACAAACCAAAGTCGCTTTTGTTCCCGGTAACGTTACAGCGGAACCCTGGAATCTCGAATTTGTCCTCGACGGTGGGTAAACACGAATTGCATAATCGTATTTTCTCCCGGATTGACGCATGTGCCGAAAAACAATGTGTTTTTAGTTGCACCGGATAAACCAATAGTTCAGTTGCATAGAATAAAAAAAGTTCGAATAACTTTTTATTAAATTAAAATTTTGTCGATATTCAAGTTAGATATTCAAAGCACAGCTCTCTGCTAAAGTGTCGTCTGTCCTGTTCTAATCGTGTTTGTATAATAGAGACAAACTACGGTCGAGCGTCACTTGAGTAGGTACCGATTATTGATTCAGAATACGGACCATAATGATGCCAGCATGTAATATCGTACCGACCCAATTTCATACAAGTACGTGGGGTATATTGATAGTTTCTGGATTGTAATAATTATATGATATACATATTTAACTAGAACCATATTCATTGTTTTCTTGCTTCACAATAATGTATTTTTGCATTCTTTGGAACCATTGCGAATAAAGTGGAACGAGTCTTCTTTGGAGAATTCCCCAGCGGCTTCGTGGGATACACCCACACATACCACCATCAGAAATTGTAAATCTCGAACCACGAAGTTTATGTTTTATTTTTTGAAAACAAATAAGCCGCATAGTGCAAAG